>CAUYPK010065070.1:0-16650 GCA_963574355.1 Loris lydekkerianus
TCTTCCTATCCCAACACCTTCATTACCTACCTCCTTTCACCTAGGAGATCAAGTTCTAGTAGCTCCTCCTAATCATCCCAAAAAACCACTTGAGCCAAAATGGCAAGGACCTCATGGAGTAATTTTATCAATACCCACTGCAGTAAAATTAGCCTGATTTCCTGGATAATTTCATATATCTTGCACTAAGCCTTTCCTTAATCCAACTATTACCACAGGTCAACAGACAACACCTAAAAATCTTCCCTCATACTCGGCTCAAGAAACAGGCCCCTAAAGCTTAAACTCACTTAGATTCCAGAGGTACAGAAAACTGACATTCATCCTCCACCGCAGGTCCCAACACTCTAAAAGATACGTCTCATAAAATTTGAATCATTACCTCCCTTAATACTCACCAATAGACATCTTCATAGTAATAATAACTATACTCCTAATATTACTCTTTAAGATTAATCCAATCACAATTACTTCACTATAATAATCACAAAAACAAAATACTCTGTATCCCTTTACTCCATATTCATAAAGTATTCTCTTACCTTCTTAAGATGTCTCTCATAATTTTCTTATTCCTCATAACCTCTCCTAATACTTATGAGTCTCAATTACAAAACCCTCAACTTCTCTCACTCTCTGGCCACTGAGAAAAAACATAAAAATTACACATCAACTCGTGGTCTAACACCTGAAAATCATGTAACACCTCTATTAACAAAACATTAATAAAAAATCAAATCACTCTAATATATTATTTAATGTCACCTTATGTAAATTATTTAAAGGTAATTCACATACCTTAGTCTCTTTAGACGAACATTGTTATCTAAACTACACCCTCCAAATATATACTTACAGTACTCAAAATCCTAACTCAAAATATAGAAAAGGATGTGCCTACTGAGGCTGTGAATCCATAGCCCCCTGGAAGGTCACCGACACCTATATAACAACTATCAACAACTATAATAGTATTAAAACCATAATAGTATTAAAACCAAAATTTATCCCCCCTCATTTAACAGATATTATCAAAATCATTAAAACTCATTCTCAAATTTTAAAAGAAGAAATTAGCCAAAAATCAAATCTGAAATTTCAATCTCTCCACCCTTACACCCCAACTAAATCTTAATCTAACCTATAATTCTATCTTATAAACATACTCTCTTTTAAAACATCACCCTAAATATAAACTGGGCTACTGAATTAGATTAAATCTTCAAGGTTTCTTACACACTAAACTTCAAACCACCCCAGTCATAATTCCTAACATTTTATCTCTCAACCTTTTATACCTCACATCTCTTAATTTAACAACTTACACACATAAAACTAAACCTTTTATACCTTCACTCAATTCCCTACAACATCTCCCCCCTCATCAATAAAGACCTTTCATACAAGCCTTGGTGGTCCATGAGATCTATGCTGGTTGAGTGCCCCCCCTTTCACTAGCTACTGGGGAGGCTGAGACAAGATGACCCCTTTAGCCCAGGAATTTGAGGTTGCTGTGAGCTATGATGAAACCATGGCATTTTACCCAGAGTGAGACTGTCTCAAAACCAAAAAACAAACAACAACAAGAAGGTAAATAACCCAATAGAAAATGGGCCAATGATACATGTATAACCTTTATTGTTGCACAGAGGAAAAAACAAATGACTAAAAAAGAGGGGGAAAAACAATAGACTAGAACCAGCACACTGATCCCAAGGAACAAAGTGAAAGATACAGGCAGCTGCCTACATATAGATTGCTCTTCTGTGAAGCAACATTGTGAATTCACAGAGAAGCAATGTGGGGCACTCAATGTGAGGAAAAAAAGGTGACAAGGGTGATACGTACAACAAAGATCAGAAAACACGTGGGAAACAATAGGAGGATAGAGCACTGGCCTGTGGTGCTTGTCCTGCTGACACAGTGCAAAGTCAACTCTAAGACAGATCCCACCTCCTCTACAGACCTTTTATCTGGTTGGATTAGGGTCTTGCCTGGAGTCTGTGCAGAGCCATTGCATCAGACAACAGACACAGTGGGGATTGGCAATAGCAAAGCCATTCTGAACTCTTGGGTGCACTGTACTAGGTTTGCACTGGGCTGAGAAGGAAGTGAACTGACTTGTGGCTTTCCAGAGCCATACCTGTGACTCAAAGCCAAATAATCCTCCCTTAAAGTGCAACAGGATCTGAGCATGGGAAGAAGTGGGGGTGCAGCAGGCTCTGACCGGAGAGGCAGAGGTCATTGCTTCAGCAGGTCCTACATGGGGAGTGGAGAACTCTGTGGTCCTTGAGAGGTCACCACAACTGACCTCTAACCACCTGACTCAGCATCTGTGAGACCACTGTGCCTGTAGAACTTCCTGTCACCTGCTTGGCTTGAGTCTGCCCTTCAGGTCCTAACTGCTTCCTACCTGCTTGGCAGGAGATTAATGAAACAAAAACTTTTTTTTTCACATAGTGCTGAAAGTCTTAGCCAGAGCTATCAGGCAAGAGAAGAAGATCAAGGGTCTCCAAAAACTTTATGGTTCTTTGAAAACATAATCAATAGATCTCTTGATAGTTTAACCAGAAAAAAAAAAAGACCCTAATAAGCTCAGTTAGAAATGAAAAAGAAGATATTAAAACTGATACCACAAAAATATAATATGTCATCTCTGAATATTATAAAAATCCCTATGCACATAAGGTTGAAAATGTTGAGGAAATGGATAAATTCTTGGAAAAACACAACCTTCTTAGGCTCAATCAGGAATAAACAGATCTCCTAAACAGACCAAAATTGAGTAACAGAATTGAAGCAGCACTAAGAAAAATTTTCCAACAAAAAAAGTCACAGCCCAATTTTACCACACCTACAAAGAATTAGTACCTATACTGCAGAAATTATTTCATAATATTGCAAAGAAAGGAATCATCCACAACTCATTCCACAAAACCGTCTTTGGTATTATCTTTGATACCAAAGCCAGGAAAAGAACACAATAACAACAAAAGAACACTACAGACTGATATCCTGTATGAATATAGACACAAAAAATTCTCAATTCTAGCAAATTTAATTCAGCAACGCATCAAAAAAATAATCCAACACATAAAAAAAAAAAAATCTGTGGATGGTTCAAGGGTGATTCAGTGTACACAAATCCATAAATGTGATTTACCACATAAACAGAAGCAAAAACAAATACCATATGATTATCTCAATATATGCAGAAAAAGAATTTGACAAAATTCATCACCCTTTCATGATAAGATCTCTTAACAAAATAGGCATAGATGGAACATAACTCAAAATTATAAAAGCCATACAGGACAAATCCACACCCAATGTGATACTGAATAGGAAAAAATTAAAGCATTTCTGCTTAGAACTGGAACTAGTCAAGGTTGCTCACTATCACTGCCTCTATTCAACATAGTGCTGAAAGTCCTAACCAGAGCTATCGGGCAAGAGAAGGAGATCAAGGGTCTCCAAATGGGAAAGAAGAGGGCAAACTAGCACTCTTTGCTGAAATATGATTTTATATCTAGGAAACCCCAAAGATTCTGCCAACAGACTCCTGGAATTGAAAAATAAATTTAGCAGAATCTCAGTTTAAAAAATCAATGTACTAAAATCAGTAGCATTCTCGTACATCAATATCAGTTAAGGTGAGAATTAAATCAAAGACTCAAAAACTTTCACAATGGCAACAAAAAAATACAATACCTAGGAATATATTTAACCAAAGAAGTGAAAGACTTCTATAAAGAGAACTACAAGTCACCGAGAAAGGAAATTTCAGAGGATATAAACAAATAGGAAAAACATATCTTGCTGAGAGTTATTATTGTTAAAATGCCTATACTACCCAAAGTGTTTTTCATATTTAATACAATCCCCATTAAAATACCAATGTGAGTTTTTGGAGATATAGAAAAAATAAAAAAAATTCTAAGCTTTGTATGCAACTGGAAAAGAGTTCAAACAGCCAAAACAAGCTTTAAAAAAGAAGAAAATTTGAGGCATCTCTTTACCAGATTTCAAGTTATACTATATAGCTACAGTAACTAAAATAGCATGGGACTGGCACAAAAATAGGGACATATATCAATGGATTGGAACATAAAACCTAGATATAAAATCATCTTCATATTTCCATCTGATCTTTGACAAAGCAGATGACAGCATATTAAAAGTGGTGATGGGGACAATGGTCTGTCTTCTGAAATTGCTTCTGGTGGAACAGGGTCATAGTTCTCAGTGGGATGCGTTGGGTTTTGGTAGGACTGTGCAGGTTTGGGGTACATTGAGAGAGGGCTTGGGAGTGGTAGAAATTGGGTGGCAATTGTGGCTGACACCTTTTTACCCTGTCTTAAATAAATGAGGACAAGAATTGGATGACACAAGGGGAAGTAGTTAAGAACAAGAGAATTATAGTGAAGGGTCCCAAGAAGGTTAAGATCCAGCATCCTCATGGGCTGTCAAACCAGGATCCCTTATTCTAAGATCACAGGTAGGTAGTTTGTTCTCGTAGCTGGGTGATGTCTTCTAGGATCAGACCAGACTTGCTGAAGAAATAGGAGGTGTCATGTAAAAATGTATAAAGGCGGCTTTCTGCTGCAGTGACTAGATCTAAGCCTCTAAGATGGTTGGGGTGGGTAACTGGAAAGTAACAAAAGGATGAGCAAGATAATTGTATATCCTAGACAAATGAAAAATTGTGGAATATATAAAGGGGGGTTGTATTTTATTTTTTATTTTAATAATGGAGATAGGAAAGAGAAGTAGGGGTATTTAAAATTTAGGAAGACTAGAGAACTCAGATCCAGTATTTATTAGAATTAATTTGCTTACCTGTGTTAGAGACTAAGTTACTTAAGGCCATCCTGGTGTGATCACTTTGAACCCATTTTCAGGTCAGACATATCAGTCAGTTGAAAGTCATTCCCAGGGGTCCGTGGATATGGAGGATGTTGACTTAGGGGACCACCATTTCCAGAAGGTGAACTGGAGTTCTAAAGAGATTATATTCTTCCTTCTAGTGCCTTTCTTCTTTGCTCAGGGGATACAGTTCTGGGGTCTAGTCAAAGATACCTCTTCGGGTATTTTAGCTTAGGGACCCAGAGTTGTAGTGGGGGCAAGTGTCCATTCTATAGAAGGGTATGGCCTTTTTGCTTGGGCCTTTTAAGTAACTATCTCTGCAGACGTTTAAAAGTGGCAGCCACTATTAAAACACTTTCCTGCTTTGGGGGCTGCTGTCAGCACTGTTTTCTCTCTTTCTCTATCCTTTCTCTGGGGAAAGCCAGTGGATGGAGGGAAGCTGGCAGGGTAGAGGGAAGATGGTGGGCTAGAGGGAAGATGGTGGGTGGAAGGAAGCTGGATCACGGGGATGGGAGGGTGAGGTGGCTGACGGGCCTGTGAGCGTCCTTCCTGGCCACCTTGCCCTGCCCTGACCCAGGCCTGGCTCACCTGTGCCTGTGTTGGCTGCAGCCTGGGTCTGCAGCTCTGTGCCACTGCTGCTGGGTCTGCAATCCTATGATTCCCTGTCTTGCGCCTGTAGCCCCACCTGTATTGGGGAAAGGAGCTCGTGGATGTTGGGCAGAGGAGGAAGCCTGGAGAAGTATGGGATGGATGGAGCATGAAGGGATTGGTGAGATAAGGGGAGGGCCTCAGGCTCCAGGGATGGGTTAGGATGTGAAGGAACAGAAGGAGCTTGAGGATTCTCTGGAAGAGGGAAGATAGCAAGGAAGACCAGGGAAGACAGAGGGAGAGGTAATTAACCCACGATTTGTATAGGTAGGTAGGGGTAAGAGTGGAGGGAGAGAAAGGCCTGAAGATGGGGAATTTTGTTCTATCTGCCATTTTTTGTAGGAAATTATTTAAGTCCTTTAAGATATTGAAATTAAAGACCCTATTTTCTAATTTATGTTGAGGTTGAAGGAGACACCTGAGGGTATCTCTGTTCAAAGGGGAGGGAGTTCAAAGACTAGCTCCCATATCTTGGATGTCTTTCCCCTGCCTGCTTGGAAAAGAAGGTGTCCCTTGTTTTTTCAAGATCCAGGGCATGGAGGAGTGAAATGTGAAGAAGAGAAAAGATTAGGTGTCACTATTTTTTTTTTTCCAGAAAACAAAGTCCCTGGGACCTTAGAAACCTAAACGAGGGTCCAGTGCTGAGCCTGAAGTGAAAATGAAACAATTTGAGTTGCTGGGACTCCAGAAGAGAGTGAGCGCAGCACTGAGGCGAAACCCTCTAGTTAGGGTTTGTTGAACAAACAAATGAAGAAGTGAGGGGGATGTGAGGACACAGAGGCACAGAGCCAAGGCAGGCTCTGTTTGAAGCTATTTTGGGATCTTACCCTTAAATGGCAGTTGGGGCAAAATCTTTTAGCATTCTCCTACAGGCACTCAATGGAGTTGGGTCTGGGTGCCATTGGAACTAGGTTCCTTGGAAACAGGGATGATTGGGGTGACTGGGGAGACTGGCAGTGAGATGCAGGTAGACCACCAGCCAGCTGCCAGTTCACCACAGTCCTGGTTTTCAGCACCATATGAAAGATGTAAGTGGTGGCGCCCAGAGATGAGACTGGAGTACAGATGTCCATGTCAAGCTTTTTGAAATGAGAGGAAAATCAGCCTGGGCAGTGCAAAGGTGGTGTCTGCATCCAGGGCCAGTTAAAAACCCCTTTTATATGGAGCCCTAGGGGGTGGGCAAATTCCCCACCTCACCCAGAGGGCTGTGGTGAGTTATGGTCCCTTGGCAGGAATTTTGGGGGTGGGGCTAACTAGGTCTTTTGTGTTCTTTGTCTTAGGAGAAGAGGAGGATGAAGAGGAGAGGAAGGAGGAGGGTGGAGAGTTCATGTGGGGCTGTGTTAGGCCCCCCAACAAAATATATGTGGTAAAAAATCAAGAAAAGCAAGGTAATAATAAACAGTTCAGGATCAAGCAAAAAGAGGGGAGATGGGGCAGGGCACAACTCCAGGGCACCCTTTCCACTATATTCTCAATGAACAATGACCCAGGATTGACAAACACAGTGGCCCTGGGCAGGGAAATCCAGGTGCTTTCACATTAATGGAAACATTCAAGTTCTTAAACTGGGTGGTAGATCATAATATGTACCCTTTTTGTGTAAAAGAATAAAATACAAAAAGATTTATAAAAAACCCTGCAGATAGAGAATGTTGGCTCTTGTTACAATTCCATCTTTAGTATAAAATTATGTCATCTTTGGCAAGACATTCAGCCTCACTGAGCCTCATTTTTCTCATTTTAATAAATGCTTTATAACAAATCCAGCCTTGCTTATTTTATCGGATTGTCTGAGGATCAAATGTACTTGAAAGCATTTTGTATGTTATTAATGAAATGCGATATTCATATGCAACACAATTTTCCTACGCATGAACCCAAAGATTTATCTTCTCAAACTAGTTTTCAAAATTCTTATGATGAAAGGTGGGAATGATCAATTTAATTATACAGCTCTTCTTCTGCCAGTTACAGAGGTATGTATAGTTGTTAGCCAAAGACTGCTTAAAGCTATTAGCAACCATGGCGCAGCAGCTTGCCTTGGCATTAGAAAACTTGGTTTTGAATCCTGGCTTTGTCATTTACTAACCCTGAGATGCTGGCAATTCCCTATCCTGCCTATGCTTTTCTGTCTTTGTATCTGTAAAATGGTGATTTTATTGCCATTGGTATAAAAGAGGAATTGATGTGTTTTCTTAACAGACAGCAGGGTTCCTGTCATTCCTTCTGTCCACATTGGTTGCATGGGAAGCACAGCAGCCCAGTTTCCTTATCCAGGACAATCAAGATAGTGGTGGCTTTTTATTATGCTGAACACACCCATCCTGATTTCTTCTGTGTTGTCAATCCATTTGCAGACAATAACCTATTCTTCCTTTTAATTCTTAATTTGCTTGGGGAACATTTGTGAGGCCATGAACATATCCTCTCTCTCTTGCCCTTCTATACCTCTGGCTTAGCAGTCAGCAGCAAACAATCCACCATAATCACTTATTGTAATACCAAGAGTGTGTAAAGTCAATGAGGCCTGGGATTTTGTCTCAACATCATGTGCTGTTATGGGCGAAAGGTTGGCTAGTATCAGTAGATCACATTATCTTGATGACTAAAATCTAGAGACAATTTAAAAAAAATGAAACATTATTTTGAGATAAATGTCCATGTACATGGGCTTGTAAGAATTAATACAGGGAGAGACTTTCTATCCTTTACACAGTTTTCCCTGATGGTAGCATCTTGCAAAACTATGGTACAATATCACAACCAAGCCTGCCTTTTTTATTCAGATTTACTTATACTTGTTTGACTGTGTGTGTTTAGTTCTATACAATTTATTACTACATATTCAGATAAGCATGTCCGCATGAGTAAAGATAAAAAAAAAAGTTCTATTGACACAAAGAGTGTCCAGATGACTGTCACTGTCAGCCAATATGTAGAGATGGGGATAGGTCCACCAAACTTTATCAGAAGGCCATGATTCTGGAGAACAGCAAACATAGCCTCTCTAAGACTGTTCTGCTTTTCAATTACCAAATTACAGTTTTATCTTTAATGGTTCACAGTAAAGATCACAGTAACCCTTATTTTAAATAATAATCAGCACAACTCAGTGACAATCTTTTACGACATTTTCAATTCAAAAGTTAATTTCTGAACTATTCAATGTGGACATCTTTAGGGTGGGAGCTAAATTTACAAACAGTAAGAATGGGAGACCTGAGGTGAAAAGCAGCTGTGCCATGTCTGCCCTAGCCTGACAAACTCCATTTTATTCTCACTGTATGTACTTTTGATACAGGTTTCCCCCACTCAGGGCTGGACAAGGACCCCCCCCACCCCAATTCTCTAGGCCCAGGTGAGTGCAGAAATCAGACCCCCATCTCTAGGCACAAAAAGGCTGCCCTTTCCAGGTCCTGCCCTCTGGGCTCTAGCAAGGTCATGAATAAAACATCCCAAAAGGTTTTGGGTAGTTGCACCACAAGTAGGGAGCAGACCCCCTAATCCCTTCCCTGAGACAAAAACTTCACGGACCTGCTGTAGTGAAAGGAGGACCCCATTCATTCATTCATTTGTTAATGTATTAATTAACTTTGAAAAGATGTTTTTCCAGTTACCAAATCCTGACCAAATTGTAATATAGACCCTAAACAAAGGGTTCATGGGAGAGACTTCCAGCTCAGGTCTTCTTTGCCAGAAGCTCTGGTGCTTTTTACTCATTCTGTATTCCCTTTTGTCTAATAAAAATCCTGTCTTACCACTGATCTGTGGTCTGTGAGTTCATTCTTCAAATCTCTGAGACCAAAGACATACTCAGTAAGAAATTTTAGTAACACTTTCATTCCCACAAGGATACCTTGTGTTGCCTTTTTAATAGCACCCTTCTCCTTCATTCCCAATTTTTGGCAATTGCAAATATGCAAATTTCCATCTCTATAGTTTTGTCATTTCAAGAATGTTACATAAATTGAATTGTTTTCAATTCAATGCTCTGTGTAATATTTGGGTATTCGTTTTTTTTCTGATCTCATTTCCGTGGAGATTCGTTCATTGGGTCATATATCAATAGTTTATTTCTTTTTATTTCTGAGCAGTATTTCATGGTTTGTTTAAACATTTACCCATTAAAATACATGTTGGTAGTTTTGAGTTTTGGGTTATTATGAGCGAAGCTTCTCAATTTTTGGTGAATATTTCTCTGGGATAAGTGATCAAGAGTGCAGTTGCTGGTTTGTGTGGTAGCTATCTAGTTTATAATGTCAATGGAAAAGAAGCCAAAGTCTGTACATAATTTGAAGAGGTTTATTCCGAGCCAACTTTGAGGACCATGGCTTAGAGTCATGCCCAAGAAGCCTTGAGCAAGTCAATTCACTGTGGTTTTGTTACTGCTATTTTTCTCTCTGCAGCAGGTCCTTGGTCTGGAGATTTAAGAATGAAACCCCAGATCATGTGAATAAATGACAGGACAAAGTCTATTTACAGAGAAACACAGAAAGAAGAGTAACAAAGCCTCGGACAGCAGAGGTGGGGATTCCTCAGTGGGAAAACCCACATGAGTCTTTTGTCTAGGAGGTCATATATTGCCTGGGAGCAGGGCATGTCTTGGTAATGTACTCACACTTGGCCAGGAGCAGGCAGACAGAAAACATCCTGCCCATGTTGATTATCTAATGAATGTATTAGCAAATGAATAAGGTCCTCACAGTTCCTGTCTCAGACAAAGCAGTAGTGTGGGTGTGTATTTCTCCCTTTAGGAACAGCCACCCAGATGAGATATACTGGTCAGGTTTATTTTCAGAGAGTATGGTCTGGAGAAGGCCTGTTTGCCCAGGCCTAGAAAATGGGGTCCCTGTGCAACCTTGAACTGGGAAACCCTATATCAGTTGGGTTACAGTTCAGTTTTATACATTTTAGGGAGGTGGGAATTATATGTAAAGTCATAGATCAATAGAGGCAGACCCCAGGTTATGAACAAGACAGGTTCTGTAGGTTTGTTCTTAAACTGAATTTGCAAGTAAGTTGGAACAGGCACATTTACCTATTGCCTGGAATAGCCTTCCTTCCTATTCCTGCCTGGAACAACCTTCATTTGTAAGTGGGAGTTGAACATCAGTCAGAGGTTTGTAACTCGAGGACTGCCTGTACATGAAAGACGTATGTTGGTTTGGCATGAAAAGGTGAACATCTCAAAGAAGGGGCTTACGGGTTATAGGTGGGTTTAAAGAACCTTTGATTTATAGCTGGTTAAAGAAATGCAGTTTTGTCTAAGCAGGGGTGTCCTATCTGGGCAGGCCCCCTGCTGATTTTGTGAGGATTTTTTTTTTTTTTTTGGCTATCTAAGGTGTTGTGCATAAAAAAAAGTATGCACTTTTTTGTTGTTGTTGATCAGCTTCCATTAGCATTTGTGTATTTACTGTGTGACACAACTTTTATGTTTCCAACGAGCAGCAGAAAAGAAAACAGGTTGGACACCTCTGGTCTAAAGTCTTGGAAAGCTTTCAGTTAAGATGAGGAAATCTGATAGAGACAAACTACCTACTGCACTTATACCCAGACTCAAGTGATTTGTTATCCATATTGAGGACCTACAGGTTTGTCTAATAGGCTTGGGCCTATTAGTGAGTTACAAGGGATGTCTCCAAGAAGGGAGGGGGGCATGATGAGCTGTACTCGTGGCCAGCAACTCAGTTTCAGGGTATCCTCTTGGTCAAGACAGGATTTATTCAGTCAGCTGCTGGAGTTGGGGCATAGCCTTAAGATTTTATTTTAGTTCATAATAAGAAACTGCCAAAATGTTTTCCTGAGTGGTTGTATCGTTTTACATTTCCACCACTAATGCAGGAATGATCTCATTTCCTCATGTCCTTGATAGCATTTGTTATGGTCACTGTTTTATATTTTAGCTATTTTGATAGGCATGTAGTATATGTTAATGTTGTTTTAATTTGCATTTCCCTGATGGCTAATCCTGTTGAACATCTTTTTGTGTGCATTATCATGTCTTTTACCTATTTTCTGACTAGATTTTTTAATCATTGAATTTTTAGAGTTTGTTATATATTTTGTCAGATAATGTGGCTTGCCTGTGACTTGTCTTTACTTCCTTTTCATATTGTCTTTTGCAGAGTAAATCTTCTAGTTTTCATGAACCCAAATTTATCAATATTTCCTTTTATGGAATGTGCTTTTGGTGTCAAGATTAAAACTCTTTGACTAACCCTATGTCATAAAGATTTTCTCATTTTTTTTCTCATATGTTTTTGTCCAAAGTTTTGTTTTTGTTTTTTTTTGCAGTTTTTGGCCGGGGCTGGGTTTGAACCCGCCACCTCCGGCATATGGGGCTGGCGCTCTACTCCTTTAAGCTACAGGCACAGCCTTTTGTCCTAAGATTTTTATAGTCTTAGGTAAAAGTTTGATCCATTTTGAGTTAATTTTTGTGTAAGATATGAGGTTAGGTCTAAGTTCACTTTCATGCGTATGTGAATGTCTAATTGCTCCAGCAAATTGTATTGATTTGCATTTTTGCCAAAAGTCTACCAGATGGGCATGTTTGTGTTGATCTATTTCTATTTTCTCTATTCTGTTCCATGGATCTCTATGTTTATCCCCATGGCAACACCACATTATCTTGACTACCACAGCTATATAGTAAATCTTCATATTGGATAGAGTGATTCTTCTTACTTTTTTTTCTTTTTCAAGGTGGTTATAATTACCAAAGTTTCTGGGCCTTTCCATGTAAATTTTAGGATAATCTAAAATTTTGTGAACACATACGAAAAAAATCCTACTGGGATTTTGATAGGATATGCATTACATCTAGAGATCACTTTGGGGAGAATTGATGTCTTTACTATGTTGAGTCTTCTATTTAATGGACACAGTCTATCTCTCCATTTATATAGGTCTTTGATTTCTTACAGATTATTTTATTAAACATTTTAAATGAATTCTAGTGCTCAGAGAAACTCACACTGGTTAGAATTAAGATATAGTAGCATATCTTTTGGACAGCTCCATCACATTGTGGGATAAAACACAAGTCTAAGTGTCCTTCGAACCATGAAGTTGATAATAGCAGTTTGCAAGCCGCTGTTCCTATTTATGAGTACACAGTAATGAATAGCAGTTATATTAGTTATCATAGTTCACTGCAACTTCAGACTCCTGGGCTCAAGCAATCTTCCTGCCTCAGCTTCCTGAGTATCTAGGAATATAGGCCTGTGCCACTACACTTGGTTAATATTTTCTAATTTTAGTAGAGATGGGGTTTTGCTCTTGGTCAGGGGGGTCTCAAACTCCTGACCTCCAACAATCCTCTTATCTGGGCTTCCCAGAATGCTAGAATTATAGGTATGAGCCACATACTTGTCCAACAATTTTTAAAATGTCTTTTTTAATTTATTCTTTGGTTGGTTGATTGATTGATATGGACCACAGAACCAACAGTGAACATCTAAAAGAATGTGTTATGGGCAGATGTGACAGCGATATCATTTTTCTTGCCTCATGTGCCTTCCAGAGACAAGGCTCTTGCCCTGTATTTGCCAGTTTCTTGCTATATATTCCCAAAGAGAGTGTGAACTAGATGAAGATGCCAGTAGTATTTCCAGTCCTTACTACATGACTTGGTACATGGTAGATGTACATTATATATTTTTTAAGTATCCAACAAGTCACTATTTTAAGATTTAAAGTCTTTTCTTCTTTTATATGCTGGATTAGATTATTTTCCTTCCTAAAATATCATACCCTCCCTGTTTCCCTTAATTTTTGACTTCTTCTTTCACTAGCCTTTTATTATGAATGTTCTTTTAACTCTATTCTTGGGGCTACTGCATTTTGCTGTCTTTTACACTGTAGGGAATATTTCTCAGCACTTTGTGAAGC
The DNA here is from genome assembly GCA_963574355.1 of Loris lydekkerianus. Taxonomy (NCBI): domain Eukaryota; kingdom Metazoa; phylum Chordata; class Mammalia; order Primates; family Lorisidae; genus Loris; species Loris lydekkerianus. Next base: position 13,405 of record CAUYPK010065070.1, read on the forward strand.
ATCTTTTCTTTTCAAGAACTGCCTCTCTCTTGTACCATAGGATTACATTCGGTCTTTCATGAATGGCACCTGACCCAGACTGGCCAGTTAGAAAATTTCATGTTTTTGAACATAATGATTGGTCTAGGAATGGATACATTTTCATATAAGGGCCCATTTTTACTTTTTATATGGATTCTAGGTAGGAGAAGGCCATTTTTTAAAATCTAGGATTGTAATCCAAGATTCAGTCATTCAACAAATACTTGTTGGGTGCCTACTCTGTGTCAAGCATTGTGTGTGGACTCTGTGACATGAACTAGGAACTGTCCAGGGCCATGTGTGTATGTCACCACAGGGAGAAAAGGAGGTATCTGAGAATAAAGCTAATACTTGGAAAAGCAGCTCCAAGGGACAGAAAAGAGTAACAATGCTCATGACCTTCTTTAAATACCTGGATCCAGGTGCCTCTAAACTTCCAGTTACTGAGGAGACACATAACTAAATATTCACTCAGGCTTTATCACTGACTAATGTACATGCCAAATCCTAAACATTTCAGTATCTGAATCTTCAGTTCTAATTACTAGCGCTTTTATTTTTGGATATCTGTTGGATATAGTCACTTGAATGTGCCCATGATCTCTGACATGAAATATATCCAAAGGTAAACTCATCATTTTAATTTACCAGAACATAAAGTCCATCGTAGATAAGCAGCTTTGTCTTGCTCCTGTGATGTTCTAGTGCCTGGAACACAATAGGAGCTCAAAAAAATATTTAAGAAATAGTTAAATCCAGACCCCTTAGACTCTCAGGTGATTATATATTTCTATTTATCTTTTATGAATGCTTTTCTTTACCTTAGCAGTTCTCAAGAATCTTGGAATGTGGTAATTTGGGAATGAGTTTATCAGAATCACCCAGGAAAATTTGTTAGTTGCAGACTATTATTTATTAGAGTTATAAAATATTTTTTAAATCAAGTACAAAAAAACCCCTCATAACCCGCCCTAAGTTTTACAAATCCTTGTCAGTTCATAAAGTGAAGAATATATGAACCTCCTACTTTTTCAGCTTTGTAAATGTTTCAGTTATTTTTTGCCATAATCTTAACCCTCCACTAAGTTTAGGACTTGACATAGTGATTATTTTATTATATTTCATGACCTTGAGAATTCAGGGAGGGCTTGGCTAAGTGAATTTTCTCTTCCATGTGGAATTGATATTGGAACTTGACAGTATCTATCTGATCGATGAGGTGGTCTGGTGTACCTGTGTATACGGTATAAGAACAGATCATTTTTTAACACTATCTTGCCGAGGCGAAATGTGTTTGGTGTATAATCAGAGTTCTTCAAATTGACTTCTATGCAGAATATGTGTGTATAATGATTATTAAAGGATAAGTAGCAAGAATGTGCTAATTTGAACTGTATACATGCATAGTATTAAAATTTAACAGAAACCACAGCACTTATTTAGAAATTAAGACAATAAAATTTTCTCTTTTCAGGTAGTAAGAGTTTTTTATTGATGTGGTTTAGAATGCCAGCTAATGATGATAATAAAAAGAAGACCAACATTTTTTCTGTTTTATTATGATTTTAGAATTTTTTATATATAATACATCTGTTTGCTGCCCACTCCTGAGGCAGATTGGTACACTGTAGCTTTGTGAAGTTTATAGACTGCTAGTGAAATTTTTCCAAGATGTCTGGGGACTTTGTAGGGATGTGCCCAGCTGAGACTGTCAGTTGGAGCATATACCAATGGCCTCTTTGGCATGGCAGACTTCTTGCATGGCAGTGCAGGATTCCTGGAGACAGTATTCTGAAAGACTTGAAGGGACGCTATAAGACTTCTTAGACCTTGCTTTGGAAACCAGAATATTACTTCTTATTCATGCTATTGATTCAGCAAATCACTAAGGTCAGTCCACATTAAGTGAGAGGAAAATTATAGCTTCCACCTCATAATAGGAGGAGTAGAAAAACATTTGCAGGCATTTTTAACTTTCCAGAGTACATTTTGATTTGTGAGTCCTATCTCCTGTCATCTTTGCATTAATTTTTGCTCCTCTGTCTTTTTTAGCTCTTATATATAATAAGTGGCCAAATCTACTGGCTCTTCTTCCATTAGGCTCTTAGAATTTATGAATTGATTGTGACTTCTGGATTTCTGATTTTTTTCCTTTCCTATTTCTATTTATTTATTTTTTTGTTATTTCTCAAAGGCCCATTTGAAGCAGTGAACAGCATAGCATAATATAGGTGTACAGGTTTTGGAGTCATACTGGCCAAATTTAAAAGATAGCTGTTTAACCTCTTTGTGAATGAATTAACCCTTCTGTGGACAGATTATAATGGTAGTAACTATCAAACTGCATGACATTTAAGTGTGTTAATACATATACAGCTTTTAGAACACTTTCTCACATACATATTATTATTCTTACTTTTTTATTATTGGGGAATTATTGAGGGTACAAAGAACCAGGTTACACTGCTTGCCTTTGTTAGGTAAATTCCCTCTTATAATTGTGTCCTGCCCCCAAGAGGTGTGTCACACACTGTGACCCCCTCCGCCTTCCCTTTCTCCACCCCTCTATTCCCCTACCCCCTACCATGTACTAGCATTAATTATCCTCATATCAGAATTGAGTACATTGGATTCTTCTACATTCTTGTGATGCTTTACCAAGAAACATGTGTTCCACCTCCATCCAGGTTAATACAAAAGATGTAAGGTCTCCATCTTTTGTAGTGGCTGAGTAGTATTCCATGGTATACATATACCACAGCTTTTTAATCCATTCCTGGGTTGGTGGGCATTTAGGCTGTTTCCACATTTTGATGATTATAAATTGAGCTACAATAAATGGTCTAGCACAAATGTCTTTATGGTAAAAGGAATTTTTCCTTCTGGGTAGATGCCTAGTAATGGGATTGCAGGATCAAATGGGAAATCTAAGTTGTATTATTTTGCAGTCCCATCAGCAGTGTAAAAGTGTTCTCTTCTCTCCACATCCACACCAGCATCTGCAGAGACATTGTGATATGGGTCATTCTCACTGAGATTAGGTAATATCTCAGGGTGGTTTTAAAAAAAAATTTTTTTTTTTTAATTGTTAAATCATAGCTGTGTACATTAGTGCAATCACCTGTACCCATTCTAAGATGCACCATAGATGTGGCCCCACTCATTACCCTCCCTCCACCAAAACCTCCCCCCTCCCTTCCCCTTCCTTGGCCCTTTCCCCATAGT
>CAUYPK010065075.1:0-10338 GCA_963574355.1 Loris lydekkerianus
CACGAGCTGTTTTTGGGTTTTCGGTTTAACGCAAAAGCAACAAACAACGGCAAACATAGTGAAACAATGTAAAAAAAAAAAAAAAAAAAAAAAAAAAAAAAAGTCTGGCTGGGCTTACTGCCCATATCTCAGTGGTTAGGGCACTGGCCACATACACCAGGGCAGGCAGGTTGGGGCCCGGCCTGCTAAACAACAATGACAACTACAACAACAAAAAAGTAGCCAGGCATTGTGGCAGGCACCAGTAGTTCCGGCTACATGGGAGGCTGAGGCAAGAGACTTGCTAAAGCCCAAGAGTTTGAGGTTGCTGTGAGCTGTGACGCCACAGCACTCAACTGATAGCAATATAGCAAGATTCTGTCTCAAAAGAAAAAAAAATGTCTGGCTAGATCATGCCTGTAATCCTAGCAACACTCTGGGAGGCCTAGGCGAGTGTATTGCCTGAGCTCAGGAGTTTGAGACCAGGCTGAGCAAAGCAAGACCCCTAGTCTCTACAAAATAGAAGAATTAGCTGGGTGTTGTGGCTGGCACCTATAATCCCAGCTACTTGGGAGGCTGAAACAAGAGGATTGCTTGATCCCAAGAGTTTGAGGTTGCTCTGAGTCATTATGCCACAGCACTCAATCCCAGGGCGACTGAGTGAGACTCTGTCTCAAAAAAAGAAGAAAAAAAAAATAAAAAAGGACATCTGGGGAAACGTCATGTAGGTGGAACTATGGGAATGGGTACAAAATGTAAAGGGTTTGTCTCTTCATTTTAACACCTACCAAAAAGCAACCACTGAAGAAGCACCAAATGTCCAAGATGATAGTATGACCTGGCCAGTTGATATCAGTCTGTCCTCTGTCACCCCAGGGCTTGCACAGTAAATCAGCTACAGTAGCAGAGATGGAGGCTATGCAGGGCATGGGCCCAACAGAAGGGGCTAATCTAGAGATTGCCATGGCTGAAATTCTAATCTTCCAGCAACAGAAAACAATGCCAAGGCCTCAATGTGACACCATCCCTTCAGGATACGAACCAGTCATGTGGTGTCAAAATGATTACATTTTACCCCTTCCCCCTGGAAAAATTAGTTCATTCTGACAAATATTGATATATATGTCACATGAATATTTTTACTGTTCTTCCACAATCCATGAAGCAGTTCAGGCATGACATAAGTGGTCTACAGCAGACTGTTGACAGAGCTGATCCAGTTTCTGCAATCTTCAGGATAATCATAGAACAAATAAAAACAAAAGGAAAACTTGAAATTTCTGGACACTGACTGTTAAATTCCTGCCTTACCCTATAAAGTTCTATCAGAAATGAGGAAAAACTAAAAAATGTGACAGATTAATTCGCAAAAAAAAATAAATAAATAAATACTTACATGGCAGGGGAGATACCATGATCACGAAGGTGGCTTTCCCAGGGCAAGGCTTATCCATTTCACTCCGGATGTGCTGACCCCTGCGATTTCCCCAAATGTGGGAAACTCGACTGCATAATTTGTAGTAGGACCACTTTCTGAGGGTTCCTAAAGTATTTGGTCTACTAACATAGGATCTCTCATAATGTCACCTCAGATCAAGGGGCACACTTTATGAAAAATATGATGCAGCAGTAGGCATGTGACAATGGAACCCACTCATTGGCCCCATCACCTTCTGCAACATTCAGAAGCTGCTGGTGTAATAGAGTGATACAAAGGCACTTCAAAGGCACAGCTGAAGCACTAGCTTAGAGACCATTCCTATGAGGATGGGGCAGTACCCTTTAGAATGCAGTATATACAGACGGTTTCCAACTTATAATAGCTTGACTTAGGGTTTTTCAGCTTAACAGTAATGTGAGACCTATTCAGTAAAAATGTACTTTGAATTTCAGATTTGATCTTTTCCCAGCCTAGCAATATGCAGTAGGATACTTCTTCATGATGCTGGGCAGCAGCACACCTCCCAGGCAGCCATGGGATCTAAACAGCTGACACTTACTTGAGATAGTCAACACTTGATTATAAAACAGTCTTTGTGAGGCCAGGCACCGTGGTGGCTCATGCCTTTAGCCCTAGCACTCTGGAAGGCCGAGGCAGGTGGATTGCCTGAGCTCAACAGGTTCGAGACCAGCCCAAGCAAGAGCAAACCCCCACCCCACCCCCATCCGGGAAAAAAAAAAGATGAGATTGTGGTGAGCACCTGTACTCCCAACTAATTGCTTCAGCCCAAGAGTTTTAAGTTGCTGTGAGCTATGACACCATGGCATTCTACCAAGGGTGACCAAGAGAGGCTCTGCCTCAAACAAACAAAAACCAGGCTTTGGGCAGCGCCTGTGGCTCAGTGCGTAGGGCACCAGCTCCATATACCAAGGGTGGCAGGTTCAAACCCAGCCCTGGCCAAACTGCCACAAAAAATAGCCGGGTGTCGTGGCAGGCGCCTATAGTCCCAGATACCTCAGGAGGCTAAGGCAAGAGAATTGCCTAGGCCAAGGAGTTGGAGGTTGCTGTGAGCTGTGACACCACAGCACTCCACCAAGGGTGATGAAGTGAGACTCTGTCTCTTAAAAAAAAAAAAAAAAAAAAAAAACAGGCTTTGTGTTAAATGATTTTGTTGAACTGTAATCTATTGTAAGTGTCCTGAGCATGTCAAAGTAGGCTAGGCTAAGCTATGATGTTCAGTAGGATAGGTTTATTAAATGCATTTTTTTCTGTCGCTCCGCCAGCTGAAATAAAGTTCTTCCTCTTTTATTTTTTATTTTATTTTATTTTTGCTTTTTAAAAAATACAACAAAATGTTTAATGAGCAAATTTATCTTAGCAAATATGAAACTGCCACAGAGAGGAGGACAGGGACAGGAGCCATGGGGCTGGGCACAGGTCCGGGAGACTTAAGAGGAGATTGTCAACTCTTTAAGAAACCAGGGGGTCAGAGAGGACCAGAGGCAAGAGGAATGGAGCTGTGGTCCTGGTAAAAGGGAGGGCTGGGTGCTTAGGGCCGGACAACAAATTCAAAATAGTTTGGCCATAAAATATAAACATACTTCTACCATGGGGAAGAGGAGAAGGGGGGGTCCAAGGGAGGAGAGGCTGTTTGGGGAGGGGCTATGAGGGTCCTACCCACACTGCTGTGTACCCATCCCCATCCCAACCCCTTCCCTCTGTGTCTGTGTGGGTGAGTGTGTCTGAGTGGGCCTGTGTGCACACTTCCCAGTCCCCTCCCTGCCCTAATCTCTGACCCCCCCCCACCTCCCCACCCTTAATTGCTGCCATTCCAGTTACTGCCGGCTGTCATTCAACTGTCACTCCTCTGCCCATCATCTTCAGAGGGGAAAAAAGGGGTCAGGAGGAGGAAGAAGCCCCCAGCCAGCCCTGCCCCCACCCTCCCTTGCCCACCTCTACCAGAAATCCCGGCGGTGGTAAGAGTCGGGGTCACAGTATTTTGTGACAACCACTCTGTTGGCAAACTTGCGGCCTGTCAGGCCCTGCATGGCTTTCTGGCAGTCAAACACAGAGGTGAACTCCACAAAGATCTTTCCGCAGCCGGGCACCTCGACACCATCCACAGGCCGGGGGATCTCGATAGACTTGACGAGCCCGTACTTGCTGCACTCATCCCGCACATCTTCCACGATCTCCTCATACTCCTCGTCATCCAACAGCTCCTCGGGCAACACCATATTCATGAGGCACAGGACCTCGGTCGGGTGGCCGCCCATCTGTACCTGGGAGCTCATCAGGCCCGGCACTTGTAGGGTCACAGGCGTCTGATTGATGGTGCTCAGGGTGGCATTCTTGGCTCCCACACTTGCCCTCTGGACAAGCAGCTTCTTATCCCCCAGCTGCATCCCATTCAGCCCTGCGATGGCCTGATCCGTGACATTGATGTCCACGTACTCACAGAAGGAGTAACCCTTGGAGAGCCCCGTGGCACTGTCCTTGACCAGGTTGAAGGCCTTAAGAGGCCCAAATGATGTCAGCAGTTCTTTCACCTGGTCATCATTCAGATAATTGGGTAAGCCCCCAATGAACAGCTTGTGGGCAGAGTCAGGGACCACAGTGGACACAACTCCAGGCACATAGACAGAGGGATTCTCTGACATGCCAGGCAGCGGCTGGTAGTCATGAGGCCTGCGGATCTTCAGTGACTGGCCTTGGAAGATGATGCCATCGAAGGCCATGGCTTGGGTAGTCTCGTCCACTGAACGAAACTCCAAAAAGGCAAAATTCTTGTCTTGGTTAATCTGCACAGCCAAGACAGGGTTGCCAAGGGCTTGGGTCAGCCCCCCCAGGCGCATCTGGGTGTTGAAGAACTCCATCATGGTCTCCTCAGTGATCCCAAAGGGGATATTGCCCACATAAAGGCGACGGGCCTGTCTGGTCATCTGGCTCCCCACCACGGGTACCGGCGTGGGAGTCACAGCAAGACCATCAGGGGTCATGGTGGGGAGAAGGGCAGTGGCTGGAATCTGACCTGCAGCTTGCATGGCCTTGTACTGCATTGGAGTGATGTGCTCAAAGCCAGGGGGCGGCACGTCCCAGTATTTACGGACCTTTTTCTTCTTCTCATGGCGGGGGGAACGAATCAACCCACCGTGCTCCTCTTTAGCGCCTCTGGTCAAAGGTTTGCTTCGTCGCCGCCTGTCCCGGGAGGAGCTCCGCTGGTCCCGGTTGCGCCGGTGCCGGCTCCGGCTCCGACGCTTGCGGTCCCGGCTTCGAGGGCGGCTGTGGCTGCGCTTCCTGTGGCGGTTCTCTTTGTCCCGCTCTTGTTTATTCTCGTTAAGCTGCCGCTCGAACTCTTCGAAGTCCGACATGCTGAGGAGGCCGTGTAGGGCCTTGCGCAGCTCTAGCCTTGCCTTGCCGCCCGCCCGCTCTGCCCGCTTCAACTACTTCCGCCACTGGCTACGGTTACCTCAGGCCGCCGCCGGCGCTTCACTGCCTCCTACCTAGTCAGGCCCCCGGCAGCCCGCCTAGCTCCGCCCCGGCTCCACCCCCTCTCCACTTCCGCGCTCCCTGCGCGCTACCTCTGCCCCCGCCCCCGAGCCTGGCTCCGAAGCGTGTCGGCTATTTCCGGACAGCGGATGTAGGGGTCGGCAGGCGGTGGCTTCTGCTTCCGAAAACACCCGAAGCTCGGGGTTTAGCCGGCTTCCAAGGTCTCCGTTACCTTTCGGAGGTCAGCGCCTCAACTTTCGCAAGTTTCTGCGGGTCCTCGTGTCCGTCTGCGTCCAGCCCCCACTAAGGGTTCGGCGTCTGCCGACAATTAAAACTGTCCCAGTCTTTGGCCTCTTCCGCAGGCTCGCCCGGCCTTCTCCACAGGCACAGTCCCAGCAATTCGCCACTTCCGACAAGCCTAACCGTTCCGGACTTCGGCCCTTTCCGAAGGTTTCCGGCGCTCGTTCTCGGCCCCTCCAGAGATTAAGCTCGATTCCAAGGTTCGGCTCTTTCCGGAGATTCCACTCCCTCACTCCTCCAGTCGGAGAACTTCGGCACCTTCTGCCGCTCTTCGTGAAGGCCTCACTCACGGGGTGCAGCTTCGGCTTTTTCCGTCCACACTTCGGCTTCTTCCAGCTCACGGAGGACCTGAGAAGGTTGCGCGAGACAAAAGCAGCCAGCGAGGCGAAGGGTGTGCGCGGCCGCTGTGGTGTAGTCTCAGCTACTGTAAAAGCTGAGGCAAGAGGATTGCTTGAGCTCACGAGTTTGAGGTTGCTATGAGCTACGACATAATGGCACCCTTTACCCAGAGCAACAGAGTGAGACCCTTTCTAAATAAATAAATGTATTTTTTACTTAAAGTATTTTCAACTTATAATGGGATATAACTTCATCGTAAGTAGAGGAGCATCCGTACTCTAAATTAGCATGTGCCAAATTATGGTCCATAAGACAAATGCAGCCTACTGCCTGTTTTTGTAAATAAAGATTTATCAGAACACAGCCATGCTCAATTGTTTAAATACTGTCATGCTATAACAACAGAATTAAGTGGGAGCAATAGAGACCATATGGTCTACAATGCCTAAAAAATTTACTATCTGTTCCTTTATTTAAAAAGTTTGATGACTCGGCCTCTAAATCAGTGGTCATTACATAATGCTCTGGCCCTGTCCCTAATAGGTAAAATACATAGGTGTAAGCATGAATCCTATGTACCCAATTTTGATATGAGGACAATAAATGACAATTAAGGACACGGTGGGGGTAGGGGAAGGGGAGAGCAGAGAGAGAAAGAAAGAGGAAGGGATGGGGAAAGGAAGAGCAGAGAGAGGGAAGGAGGGAGGGGGTGGGGCTTTGGTGTGTCCCACACTTTTGGGGGGCAAGACACGATAGTAAGAGGGACTTTACCTAAAACACATGCAATCAGTGCAACCTGGTTTTTTGTACCCTCAATGAATCCCCCACAATAAAAAAAATTAAAAAAAAGAACCAAGAGATGGAAGTAAGAGTAACCCCCTCACCATCACTCTTAGTGACCTACATAGGGTACGTGTCCTTCCTGTCTCCACAACTTTAGGCTGTGTGCATCTAGAGGCCTTGGTTCTCAAAGGCCCATCACTTCCACAAAGGGATGCAGTAAGATTCATTCGTACTCCACTTAAAGCTGCATCTATTGCCTGGTTGCTTTAGGCTCTTTCTGCCAATAGACTAGCAGGTACAGGAAGAGGGCTACTGTTTTGGCAGTGGTGATGGACTTTTGATCATCATGAACAGGAAGGGTTGCTACTACATAATGTGGGCAGAGAAAAGCATGTCTGGCATTCAGGTGACCTACTAGGGTATTTTTGGTACTGTAATGTACAGTTTCAACTATGAAAGTACAAGTACAGACCTGATAAGGTAAAGGAAACTGAAGCTCAGACCCACAAGGATGAGGGTGTATGTCAACCCAAAAGGCAAGCTCTTTAGTCCATGAGAAGAGCTACCAAGTGAGGAAATCTACAGTGGATGATGGAGGAAGAAAATGAGAATATAAATTATAGTCTCAGGACCAACTGAAGCACTTAAGGTTGTGATTTGTTTAACTAAATCTCCTCCTATAATTTTCCCAAAGGAATTCTAACCAACCAGAATCCTGGAAAATCTATGCTCAAATAAAATGAACTTTAATATAGAGTAGCAAGTGGGTCTAATTGGTGCAAGGGATGAACTAGAGCAGACACTGTTGGTGCCTCACATTGATCCCCTTCATTAACTGGTACATCCATTCCCCAGCTAACAGTTTGCACCTTCAAATATCTCCAAATAACTACCTTTGCCTAAGGGGAGTCACATCTTCTGAAGGCTACTGGGAACTTCAAACACCTCTCACCCTTACCCCACAGCACCAGCAGTGACCAATGACAAACTGATAGGCCTAACTCCCTTGCCTCCTGATGGAAGAACTCCTCAAGCTTCCCATGCCACATGAAACAACTCCTGACACATGGAAGAGGCCACAGCCACATAACTCCTTCTCCCCTGTCTTGCTACGTTCATTCTTTTTTTTTTTTTTTGTAGAGACAGAGTCTCACTTTACCGCCCTCGGTGGAGTGCCGGGCTTCCGCGATTCTCCTGCCTCAGCCTCCCGAGCAGCTGGGACTACAGGCGCCCGCCACAACGCCCGGCTATTTTTTTGTTGCGGTTCAGCTGGGTCTGGGTTTGAACCCACCACCTCCAGTATATGGGATCAGTGCTCTACTCCTTTGAGCCACAGGCACTGCCTGCTACCTTCATTCTTTTATTGGTTTTTCCTCAATAAATCACATGCATCCAAATCCCTGTCTCAGGCTCTGCTTCTAGGCCTTTCCTGAAAAGGCAGAGCCTTTTTCATTAAATTTATTCCATGGCTGGGAGAAGATCTGAGAATCTGCCCTCTGCAGGCAGGAAGGTCCCCAAAGAAAGGGGCTAAGTCACACATACCAAATTCCTAGTCCCAAATCTCAATTTAGCATGCCACTTCTCCTCCTATAGGGAGTAGTAAGGGGCATGGAGAAGCCTGGAGTGTTACTTGAACAGACGTCTCTTCACCTGAAAACTAGGGGAATTAGGAATAAGTAGTCCTCCTTGCCTTGGGCTGCTTCCCCAGGAGCAGATGCTGAGATGAGATGTACCTGCATTAACTTTTTTTGTTGTTGTTGAGACAGAGCCTCAAGCTGTCGCCCTGGGTAGAGTGCTGTGGCATCACAGCTCACAGAAATCTCCAACTCCTGGACTTAAGTGATTGTCTTGCCTCACCCTCCCAAGTAGCTGGGACTACAGGCGCCTGCCACAGTGCCTGGCTATTTTTTGGTTGTGGTTATCATTGTTTGGCAGACTTGGGCTGCGAACTTGCCAGCTCTGGTGTATGTGGTTGGCACCTTAGCCGCTTGAGCTACAGGTGCTGAGCCAGAATTCTAATTTTTTTTTTATGGAGACAAGTGTATGGCTAAATCGCCCAGGTTGGTCTCTTAACTCCCGGCCTCTAGTGATCCTTCCGCCTAGGCCTCTCATGAGTGCTGGCATTATAGGCATAAGCCACTGTGCCCTGCCAAACCCCATCACTTTAAACTATCTCAGGGAACATAATATTCTTTTTTTTTTTTTTTTTTCTTTGAGACAGAGTCTCACTCTGTCACCCTGGGTAGAGTGCCGCAGTGTAACAGCTCACAGCAACCTCAAACTCTTGGGCTCAAGCAATTCTCTTGCCTCAGTCTCCCAGGTAGCTGGGACTACAGGCACCAGCTACAACGCCTGGCTATTTTTTTGTTGTAGTTGTTATTGTTGTTTGGATTCGAACCCACCAGCTCCCGTGTATGTGGGTGGTGCCCTAGCCACTGAGCTACAGGTGCTGAGTCAATATTCCTTCCTATATGTAGCAAAACTCATACTTAGTAATGAGTTCTGGGTTGCAAAAGAGAATTTTTTTTTTTTTTTTTTTTTGCCCATGTCTCTACCAAAATTTTGTTATATGTTTAGTATAGTTTCCGGCCTTAGGTTTAAGTCTTTTATCCATCATGAGTTGATTTTTTTTTTTTTTGAGACAAAGTCTCACTTTGTGGCCCTTTGTAGAGTGCCCTGGCGTCACTGCTCACAGAAACCTCAAACTCTTGGGCTTAAGCCATTCTGTTGCCTCAGCCTCCCAAGTAGCTGAGACTACAGGTGCCTGCCACAATGCCTGGCTATTTTTGGAGACACGGTCTCACTCTGTTGCAGGCTGGTATCAAACTCATGAGCTCAGGCAATCCACCCACCTCAGCCTCCTGGAGTGCTAGGATTACAGGCATGAGCCACTGCACCCGGCCAGTGAGTTAGTTTTTGTGAGTGATGAGAGGTGTGGATCCTATTTCAGTCTTTTTTTAATTTTATTTTTATTTTTATTTTTTTTATTGTTGGGGATTCATTGAGGGTACAATAAGCCAGGTTACACTGATTGCATTTGTTAGGTACAATCCCTCTTGCAATCATGTCTTTCCCCCAGAAGGTGTGGCACATACCAAGGCCCCACCCCCCTCCCTCCTTCCCTCTCTCTGCTTTTCTTCCCCCCTATGACCTTAATTGTCGTTAATTGTCCTCATATCAAAATTGAGTACATAGGATTCATGCTTCTCCATTCTTGTTATGCTTTACTAAGAATAATGTCTTCCACTTCCATCCAGGTTAATACGAAGGATGTAAAGTCTCCATTATTTTCAATAGCTGAATAGTATTCCATAGTATACATATACCACAGCTTGTTAATCCATTCCTGGGTTGGTGGGCATTTAGGCAGTTTCCACATTTTGACGATTGTAAATTGAGCTGCAATAAACAATCTAGCACAAGTGTCCTTATGATAAAAGGATTTTTTTCCTTCTGGGTAGATGCCCCGTAATGGGATTGCAGGATCAAATGGGAGGTCTAGCTTGAGTGCTTTGAGGTTTTTCCATACTTCCTTCCAGAAAGGTTGTACTAGTTTGCAGTCCCACCAGCAGTGTAAGTGTTCCCTTCTCTCCACATCCACATCTGCAGTTTTGAGATTTTGTGATGTGGGCCATTCTCACTGGGGTTAGATGGTATCTCAGGGTGGTATTGATTTGCATTTCTCTAATAGATACGGATGATGAACATTTTTTCATGTTTGTTAGCCATTCATCTGTCTTCTTTAGAGAAGGTTCTATTCATGTCTCTTGCCCATTAATATATGGGATTGTTGGCTTTTTTCATGTGGATTAATTTGAGTTCTGTATAGATCCTAGTTATCAAGATTTTGTCTATTTCAAAATATGCAAATATCCTTTCCCATTGTGTAGGTTGTCTATTTGCTTTGATTGTTGTCTCCTTAGCTGTATAGAAGCTTTTCAGTTTAATGAAGTCCCATTTGTTTATTTTTGTTGTTGTTGCAATTGCCATGGCAGTCTTCTTCATGA
>CAUYPK010065076.1:0-21027 GCA_963574355.1 Loris lydekkerianus
GACTGGCAGCACTGGGGCCTGCAGCAGCTGGACACACAGCAGCTGGGGCGGCAGCAGCTGGAGATGCAGCAGGAAGGCCTGCAGCAACTAGAAGGGCAGCAGCTGGGCCTGCAGCAGGTAGTCGGACAGCAGACTGGACGACAACAGCTGGACACACAGCAACTAGGGCGGCAGCAGCTGGGACGGCAGCAGGTGGGTTGGCAGCACAGGGACTGGAAGCACTGGGGCCTACAGCAGCTGGACACACAGCAGCTGGGGCGGCAGCAGCTGGACATACAGCAGCTGGGGCGGCAGCAGGTGGTCCTGCAGCAGGTGGTCTGGCAGCAGCTGGGTTGGCAGCAAGTCTCTTGGCCACAGCCCTGGTCAGAGCAGACGGAGCCACAACAGGAGCTGACCATGGTGTTAGAGGGTGGAGGCTCTGGGTGAGTTTCTAGGAGAGTGAAGATCTTGGGTCTGGAAGTCTTCTTGGCCCCTCCCCCTTTATACTTGGCTGAAGGTCTATTATCATCACGTCATCATTTCCTTGTTATTACCTACCCTCCTGGAAAACCTAATCATTTAATTACATAACTACATGTTTCTAGGTAAATACTCCCAAACAGAGAAAAAACCACATTTCCTTTTTCTGGTGTGCTCCTGTATTTCCAATTGATGCACTGTGTGATATTTCTTCCTTAGTGGGGGGCACCATTGTTCCTGCCTAGACGTGGTGCTTTTACAAAGCACATGACTCTCTGATGTTTTGGGTTTTATTGTGACATCTCCTTCATCTGTACATTGCTCCATGAAAATTATGGAACATGATTTTCCCCACACTAACGTTCCTTTTGTTGTTAAAGAGTGTGATCAGGTGAAATGTTGGAAAGAAATGCGAAGGAAAAACTCATTTGAGGGGAGGATGTCCCATCTATAGTGAGGATGACCATGATCCCAAGTGGGTGTCTTGGATGGTCAGGGAGATGGACAGACCTCAAAGAGGATCTGAATACCGTGTCATATGTCCTTCCACAGTGTCAAGGTGAAGCACTTGGCAATGACTCACTGCTTCTAAAAAGTAAAAACACTTTTTGCTGTATGTCTTCCAGGACAGGCATTAAGAGCAGGAAGTTTTGATTTATCTTTGGATCATCAAAATCACACAACAGGTATTTCATCTACAGAAGCATTTGTTATATATAATCAAGATTTAGAATTACTAAGCCTTCAATTACATGTATCCGCGATGTTCTATTGGCCACATTGGATGTAGAGCAAAATACACCCTCTTCTCTTTCCTCTAGGTACTTAAATAAAACATATGCATAGAAAACAGTTTGGCAAAAATTAAGGGAATCATAATTATTTTAATTAAACAGCCAAAATTAAATGTATGGTATGTAGAGATAAATACCATACATGTGCAGTATATGTGGTATTATTTAAGTGTTCACTGTGTGCTGGGCATTGTGCTAAGTACCTTTTATTTGCCATTTATCTTTAATATAACTCTATGACACAGCGTATATTCTTACTATTCCTTTAGCAGAGTACTCAAAAGAAGCACAAAGAGGTTGAAACAAACAATTCGTCCGAGATTAAAGAGAAAATAAGCTTAATAAGTCTTAATGTAGCCCAGAAAGGGATGAAGAATGTAACTTGCAAGGTTTGCTGAAGCCCTTTCATCTTCTTGGAATGTTTCTTCTCTCTTGTCAGTTCTGCAAACTCCTACTCACCTGTCAAGACCCAGTTAAGATGCTTCCTCTTCAATCATATCTTTCCTGATAAACTCCCCATTTATGTACAATTATTCCCTGCATTGTGCTGCTAATTTGTCACATTTTACTGTGTCATAGTTATTTCCTTCTGAAAGGCATGGGCTATGATATTTATTTTTCTTACCATGGTGTTTGGCACAGGGCAGGGACCAAGAACATTGGTGATGAATGTTTGTGTGGTGAATGAAAGCTTTTTGATATGTGTCTTTGGACTTCTGGAGAAAAGAGTGGAAAACACTCCAAACAAAGGGATTGGAGTTCCATTTGAGGAAAACTACATTTATTTATGCAACATGTTACCTGGTCAATAACATACGTGGGAAGTTGTGAAAATTTAGATTCAATTTGTAGAATGAGATGTGTTTACAAAAGAACATGAGTTCTGTGCTTAATATGCATGCCTGTATTCACAGAGAAAAAAGATAGGAACAGGGGTGGTGCCTGTGGCTCAATGGGTAGGGCGCCGGTCCCATATACTGAGGGTGGCAGGTTTTAACCTTGCCCCGGCCAAACTGCAACAAAAAAAATAGCCAGGCGTTGTGGCGGGCGCCTGTAGTCCCAGCTACTTGGGAGGCTGAGGCAAAAGAATCACCTAAGCCCAGGAGTTAGAGATTGCTGTGAGCTGTGATGCCACAGTACTCTACTGAGGGTGATAAAAGTGAGATTCTGTCTCAAAAAAAAAAAAAAAAAAAAAGATAGGAACACTAGAGATAGAGCCAGGTGGTAACACTGGTTCTTCTTGCTCCCCTGACTTCCCAGTTTTACTCTTGTTGCTAGAAATAATTACTATTACCAGTACAATGTCAATAAACCAAATATATTTTCTGGATGCCCATTGTCTTAGCTTGAATTCTCCCCAGTGCAGACTCTGAAAGAAAGATTGGAGTGCAAATAGTTTTCTTAGGGGAAGGGGCCCAAGAAAGAAGTGGTGATCCCAGGAAGTTCATGTAAGGATATAGGGAAAGTAAGAGAGGAAGAAAAGAAAAACTTCAAAATTTTTATATTATTAATGGGATTACCACTGTGGGCAACTGAGAAGTAAACCATGAGGACATGCCCCAGGCTAGGAGCATTGGGCTGCTATGATTATATGCTTAGGAAATCTTATAGAATCAATGGAGCATTGGTATTAACCATGAGGCCAAAGACAAACTCACAAAATTAGATAGATTTCTTATACATCAGCAGTACTAGTCTATAAATTGTAATGGGAACAAAATATACACACAATTCTGAAGAATAAATATAAAAATATGTAAATAAATCTGCTAAGTAATATACCAGCCTGTATGCAGGAAAGTGTTAATATTTCCTGAAGGACATAAAATGACATTTGAATAAATACCAGAATAAAAAATGTACAACGAATGTCAGGTTTATGAAAAAAATACATATGTTATAAACGCACTCAATCAGGATGTATCTCTGTTCATAGCCATCGGTCTTGAATGAGTTTGGCAAGGACCAATGATGGGAAATTCACTATTAGTTGTGTACTTTTGGTTTTAAGGTTGTAAAGAGCATGTATTTGTGTATGAATGATATTTGAAAAGAATAAATGTGATTTACGTAAAATCCACAGTTTTCTCTATAGAACATGTTTCTGCTATTCTGTTACTACTCTAATTTGCCATGCACTAAAAGTACATTTCAATCAATCATTTCAGCTCACAAATTAGTTATTTTGAATTTCAGACTGGTTTTGGGGACAGGTTGGGATCCCCAGGAAGCAGGCCCGGGCTTGGAAGTCAGCATGTAGAAGGTTTATCAAGGAATGCTCCGGGATTCACACTAGTGGAAGGGATGGAGCGGAAGCAGGAGTGGCCACTGGGAGAAACTGAACTGGTGGGTGGTCTCAGGGGAGGTCTCAGGGGAGGCCTCTGCTGAACCCACAGGGTGTTCTGAAGATGGGATGATTCATTAAAGGCATTCTTAGTTGGGGAAAGAAATGTGGTGTTTACAGTTCTATCCTGATAAGAGGGGCATGACCTTGGACAGAAAGAAAAAGCAAAAACAACAACAACAAAAAAACGAGTCTCCAGCAATACCTCTGAGCTGTCACCAGCTCTTCTTCCTTCACTTAAAGCACCCTGGCCTTGACGGTGGCCCCTCTACATAGCAGGATGAGCTTTCCCCCTGTAGCTCTGTAAAGTAGATCCACTATATGTGTGGAGAAAATGCATTGCAAATAACTGAGTAGACAAGGTATAGATTTTGCTAAGCCATCTCTTAGCTGCTTTTGTTGGTGAAAAAAACATGAAAGATGGGATTTTAAAAGATGATCCATTGTGTTCCATCTTTCCAAAATTTTCTCCTATTTCTATATTCATGAATACTCCATGACTTTGGTTTCACTCTTTTGGTTTGCAAAGACTACAAAATGATTAATTTGCTTAAAACTGAAAGACTTTTCTAGACAGCTCTAGGCAGTGATCAGTGTCAGTTGACTTTTGGTGGAAGGTTAAGTAGTATGTGCTGTCTTCCCTACAGGTGTAAGCAAAATATAATTACCTGGGTCCCAAATATAAAACGTTTTTAAAAAGAGAATCATAATCACATTCAATTTTCAATGCCAACAGGATAGAGGTTTATTTTGATAACATGGAAATAGCAAGGTACAAAAAAGTCTTTGCAAAGGACAATAGGGGATACTTCATTGGACTTCAATGTCCAAGGGCTTAAAATATGTGGTCCTATGAGGGATGGAGGCAAGCTTCAAATTTCTTATGTAGGATGAATGGACAAAAGGAAACATTTTTTTTTTGGGGGGGGGGAATATGTTAGTTTATGAGGAGATTCTTGATGAATTCATTTGGAAGGCAGGGAATTTGGACAGAAGTTAGAATATGGACATGCAAGCACTAAGAGTAAGGTTTGCTTGTAGGATGCAGAGCAATTCTCTTGAGCACTTCACATTTTTAAAAAGAAGGTCTTTATCTGTGGGGAAGGAGTTGATAAGGAGTGGAATGCTCAAAGCAGAGACTCAGCAGCAAGAGGAGGCACAGCACAGGGGCCGGGGGCAGGTGGAGATGACACAGGTTGGGCGATAGCAGGTGGTGTGGCAGGAGACTTGGCCGCAGACTGGACGCAGGCAGCAGGTGGGCTGGCAGCACTGGGGCCTGCAGCAGCTGGGGCGGCAGCAGGTGGGCTGGCAGCACAGGGACTGGCAGCACTGGGGCTTGCAGCAGCTGGAGAGACAGCAGCTGGGGCGGCAGCAGCTGGACACACAGCAGCTGGGGCGGCAGCAGCTGGAGAGACAGCAGCTGGGGCGGCAGCAGGTGGGCTGACAGCACACAGACTGGCAGGACTGGGGCCTGAGGCAGCTGGACACACAGCAGCTTGGACGGCAGCAGCTGGACACACAGCAGCTAGGGCGACAGCAGCTGGACACACAGCAGCTGGGCCGGTAGCAGGTGGTCCTACAGCAGGTGGTCTGGCAGCAGCTGGGTTGGCAGCAGGTCTCTTGGCCGCAGCCCTGGTCAGAGCAGACGGAGCCACAACAGGAGTTGACCATGGTGTAGGAGGGTGGAGGCTCTGGATGTGTTTCCAAGAGAGTGAGGTGAGTGTTCTGATTTCAAGCTCTCCTTGCTCCCTTTTATACCCTGCCAAGGGCACCTGTGACCATATGAAGAATCTTCTTGTTGTTGTTTAGACAGTACTAATAGAAAATCAGTTAAAGTAAATTAGATAATTGTGTTTATCTGATAAATATTTCTATATATAGAAAGGCATCACTCACTTCCTTTTCCTGCTATCTTATGAGGATCCAACTTGGTTAAGCAGAGTGAATCAGCTCCTGTTCTTCTTGGTCTGGTATGTCTTCTAAAGTAGATCTATTACCTGACGTTGTTTCACTGGACTTCAAAGGTGTTAACACTTCATGTATGTATTTAACTTCAGGAAAATATGTGGAGAATAGATTTTATGATGACTAAATCTCCCCTGCTGCCAAAGTGGTTAAAAGTAAGTCACATGGAATGCTGGGAGACAAATAGGGTAAAGGATCCGTCTTTAGTTAGTGAAGGGAGATGACTTGTATGCCATGAGGAATGCTCTGATTCCTTTGGATTTCCTAGATGGTCAGGGAGAGGCAAAGGCCCCCACAAACTTCCTATCTGTTCTGTCTTATTGAATCCATCCAGTGTGAAACAGTTGCAATGCAATGATTCATTACTTTCAAACAGTAAAAGCGCATTGACATGGTAGGTCCTTTTAAAAGTTGTTGAATTGTTGCTGGCCTGTTCTTCAGAAATAGAGTATTACAAAGGAGCGTTTTGACCCACATTTTAGTTAAGTCCACATACCCAACGAATATGTACAGCAGAAGTGCCATTGAAAGTATATTTCCTCATTTTCTGAGCTATCATCTCTTAACAATATATGTTGGACATATTTTACTTGATTCAAGGAGAAATAAAGGTTAAACTTTACTCTCTGTCCAACAGACACTTAAATAAAGCAAATAAGACACATGCATAGGAAGGATTTTGGCAACCATTTAGAACATTGTGTGATTAGTGAACAAAATAATACTTATAAATGTATTTAAATCTGTACACTGGCTTCAAAAGATGAGATAATACTAACAATTACAGACAGTCAGAAATTCTCTATAATTGGCATCTTGTTTATAGTTCCCAGGGACTCCATGAGGTAGTCCAGTCATCCCCAACCTTTTTGGCACCAGGAACCAGCTTCACAGAAGACAATTTTTCCATGAACCAGGGTGCAGGGGTGGGGATGAGTGGACAGTTTTGATATGAATCAGTAAGCAATTGATTTATTATGGTCTTAGTCAAACCTCTCTGCTCATGGTAATCTGTATTTGCATTCACTCCCCAGCTCTAACATCATTGCCTCAGCTCTACCTCAGATCATCAGGCACGAGATTCTCATAGGGAGCACGCCAGCTAGATCCCTTCTATGCACAGTTTACAGTAGGGTTCACGTGCCCCTGAGAAGCTAATGCTGCCGCTGATGAGACAGGAGACAGACTTTGCCCGGTGTGTGGGCACTAGGAAGCAGCTGTAGATACAGATGAAGCTTCGCTCTCTCGCCTGCCACTTCCTTCCTGCTGTGCAGCTCAGTTCCTAACAGGCCATGGGTTGTCCTGGTCCATGACTTGGGGGTTGGGGAATACAGAGGTAGACAACAATTTTTCTGAATTATTTACCCATGAGGTACTTGGGGCCCAGATAGACTGAAGTCACATAGTCAGCGAGGAAGGTGGTTCTCTCCCAGAATGTTCAGGAAGGTACGAAGAATGGTAATCCAGTGCCATGTCTTATATCATTCCATTTGCCTAGAACATTGTTTTCTCTTTTGTCAGCTCAGCAAACTTCTGCTCACATATAAATGTCAGCCCTGATACTAACTCATTTCTAATATCTTTTGTGACATCTGCTATATTCAAAATGAACCTTTCCCTCTCCTTTCCTCCAAGATATGCCTCTGACCAGGGTATTACACTTTATAATAATTGTTTTATATCTCTTTTTCCCTAACCCTTCTGTAAACTCCATGAAGTCAGAGACTATGGCTTATTCATACTTATATATAATGGTGCCTAGCAAATGGCCTGAGTGTACTTAGTTGAGTGGATGTAAGATTTATTGAAAACTGCTGGGCATTTACTCACCCTTTAACATACTATGGATATTCCTAGAAGGATGGAGAAGAAAATAAAGAGCATTCCAACAATGGGAACATGGTTGAATGAGAGTGCATTTTTGAGGAGAGGAATGACCTATCCCCCTAGATGGTGGGTGTTGGAGAGCAGGGAAAGATAATACTCAAAGGATAGAAGGAGAATTTAAGGATATTCTTGAGCTGTATAAAGAGCCCAGATATCATTGGGAAGAAAGGTCTAAGCAAACATGTAGGCCTTGCAAATATCATTTGGTTGGAGGTGGGAGGAGTGACTTGTAAGCAGGGAAAATGTTTAGGTGGTAGTTGTAGGCTGGGGTAAAAGATAATGATGTGTAGGATGGTGGCAATGAGATTTCAGAGTAGTCCACCAGGAACAGTTACGACATGGACAATCCAGGGAATAAGATGTGGATTCTCAGTATTTTCCAGGTTTACACATGTATTCACACATTTTATAATTAAATCTCTCCTGGTAGTTAAAAGAATTATCTGTCATTTAAAAGAAACATTAAAAAGAAACCATCATGAACAAAGTAAAAACACACATGACTAAATTAAAAAAATACTCGGTTCATATCTCAAAGGGTTAATAGTATATAAAGGACTTCTCAAAATAGATTAGGAAAAAGCAGACTAGCAGCCTAACGGGAAAATAAAATGAAAATATTTCCTCCTCATAGAAAGATAGCCCATCCTGTGCATAATACAAGAAATGAAATTGCATAGGATAATACTTTTTACCTGGTACGTTGTCAAAAAATTCAAAATTGGGGGTGGCGCCTGTGACTCAAAGGAGTAGGGCACCGGCCACATATGTTGGAGGTGGTGGGTTCAAACCCAGCCCCAGCCAAAAAAAACCAAACAAACCAAAACTGCAAAAAATAAATAAATGAATAAATTCAAAATTGGACTACATTCTCTGATAGTGACATAGTGTGGAGATAGATGTGCTCACACCTGTGAGGATTTGGCAATAACTGGTAGCATTCTTGTTTGACTCAGTTATATCCTAATTCTATAAGTTATCCTGAAGATTCTTAGGGAAAAGTATAAAAAACTGTTGCACAAGATGATTCATAGCGGTTCTATTTATAAAAATAAAACAGAATAACAATAAGCAAACTGGACACACTCCAAGCATCCTTCAGTAGGGTGCTGGTGGGTAAACTATGCTGCATCCTCACCGTGGAGCAGTATTCAGCTGTAAACAAGAAAGAGGAGTTTCTGTGCCTGCTGCTGTGAAGCAATCTCCAGTCTCCACGGTATGTTCTTAAGAAATGATAAAGCATGTAAAGAAAAATGTGTATCATGTTCTGTAATTCTATAAAACACAGAGCATAAATATAGAAAATATATTTGTGTACATTTTTAAAATGATGAAAGACGACTGAAAACAGGAAAGAGGGACTTCCACTTCCAGCCAAGATGGAGTAGAAGGGTCTTGATTCACTGTTCTGCCTGAAACAGCAACAACAACAACAAGAAAGACAAAATAAATAAAATAATGGTTTTTAAACCAGGAAGGACACAGGGTTCTTGTGTCTTAGAATAAACAAATGAGGTGATCCTTAGGATTGCTTCAACTTGTTCCACCCACCACCACCACGTAATTGGGACTACCAGCTCCCGCCACAATGCCTATTTTCAGTAGAAACAGTGTCTTCCTCTTGCTCAGGCTGATCATGAACTCCTGAGCTCAAGCAATCAATCCTCCTGCCTCAGCCTCCCAGAGTGCTGGAATTGCAGGTGTGAGCCACTATTTCTGGCCCAAGAGAGTTTATAGGGTATAGCAGTGTGGGAGGGAGAACCACATGGAGTCTGGTAGTCACCTGTCTGAGCACCTGGCACTGGATGGGAGACCAGGAGAGGCAGAACTCACAGGGTGGAGCATTAGAGGGGAGAGTTGCACAGAGTCCCAGGAACTACAGAACAGCTGCCTTTGAGTCCTTAGCTCTATACTAATCAGTATATTGGTGTGAAGAAATTACCCCAAAGCAGTGGAAGGCAGAGGAAATTATCCTTGGAGGTGACACAGGACTGGAAATAGTTCATAGTCCCTTAAGCCAGAGTGAAAAACCTGATAATTCATGGTTCATTGGTTAGAATACTCAAAAGAGTATTGTCTCAGAAGTTGGACAAATTTTGCCTTAAAGATTGCTCTGGTCCCACCTCACAAAGTTTAAAAGCAAATCTATTAATCAACAGGTGTAAAGTCTTAGTTATGTAAGATTAATAAGCTTCGGAGATCTGCTATACAACATTGTGTACAGATGTGTCCTTTATAACCAAAGTAATATATTTCACACCCAAATTTTGTTAAGAGGATAAATCTCATGTTAAGCGTTCTTACCACGGTACAATACAAATTTGTTAAAAGCAAGTCTAGAAAGGATCTGTTAAGTAACTTAATTGCATCCTAGAATAATTAATTGGACTCTATCAAAATTAAAATGATTCACTCTCAAAACACTGTTTATGAAATAAGAAGTAAGCCACAAACTTGGAGAAAATACTTATAAAACATAGATTCAACAAAGAAAATGTATATAGAACATACATAATTCTTATTGCCAAATAATAATAAGACAAACGACTCAACAAACAATGGGCAAAAGCTTTGAACAGACACTTGTATGTCTGTACACTACTTCTCAGCCATACAAAAGATAAATTATTGATACACAGAGCTTAAATGTCAATATAGTTTTGCTGAGTGAAAAACCAGGCAAGTTAGAGTATAAAATGTATGATTCCATTTATACCAAATTCTAAAAAATGCCAAATAATTTATAGTGACAGCATATCAGTAGTTATGTGGGAGCGGGGAAAGGGAAGGAATTACAAAGAGGGGTGCAGGATGTTCATTGTCTTGTGATCATGTTGGCTTCATGGGTATACACGTGTATCAAAACATCACATTGCGCACTTTAAGTATGTATGGATTATTGTGCATCCATTGTTCCTTAATGAAACAGAAATAAAGAAAAATGAAAGCATAAATCATGATTTGTTTGTTGTTTTGAGACAGAGTCTCACTTTGTTCCTTCAGTAGAGAGCTCTGATGTCACAGCTCACAGCAACCTCATACTCTTGGGGTTAATCAATTCTCTTGCCTCAGCCTTCCGAGTAGCTTGGACTACAGGCACCTTCCATGAAGTCTGGCTATTTTTAGAGACGGGGTCTGGCTCTGGGTCAGGCTGATCTCGAACTCATGAGCTCAGGTGATCCACCTGCCTCAGCCTCCCAGAGTTCTGGGATTACAGACGTTAGCCACTGCACCAAGCCCCTGATTTGTTCTGATACACATCCATGGGCATGGAGGGAACAGAGTGAAGAGACAGAGGTGGGGCTGGAAGTCTTGGAATAGATCTTACTCTGTAGCTTTGACTATCAGCCCATGTAAATAGGAACAAAATTAAAACTTAAAAATCTCTCAACAGC
Source organism: Loris lydekkerianus (assembly GCA_963574355.1). NCBI lineage: Eukaryota > Metazoa > Chordata > Mammalia > Primates > Lorisidae > Loris > Loris lydekkerianus. Next base: position 10,845 of record CAUYPK010065076.1, read on the forward strand.
ATTAAAATCACTACCACAATAATGGTAGTGAAGTCCAAATACCTAACTGTACTTCCAGGTGTCAGTTCAGAGAAAGTAATTATCCCAAGACCAAAAAGGTTTTCTCCAAGACCTCATAAACGGTCTTAGGTTTGTTTTCAGTAACCATGTTGTCCTTGTTAGTATTGGCAGTGTTATTCCAAGGCTGTTGTGCAAACATTACATAATAAAGAAAACGACTAATTACACTAGAGGACTGTTATGCTTGGCATGGCAGAAGGAGATTTGTAAGTAAGGTACATAAGGTTAAGTAAAAACCCTGGCATTATCACTGTGGACACTGATGTAGTTTATCTTTTAAAGAAATATTTGTCCAGCTGTGGAAACTAAAAAAGCAGAGGGAATAAAATTGACTTAGTAGTACTGAGCATTCTTAAATTTCAGTTTACGGTCTCAAATAACATTTTTCACTAAAATAAACTGGGATTTATTGGAGTAATGGCCCACTTTGTTGCAGAATATTACAGAAATATAAATGTTTGGGTTACGTGGTTTGCTTTTGTACTGCTTGGGTCACAGTTATAAGTCTGCCCATCATCAGATAGTGTACATTGTACCTGTTAGGTGTGATCTTCACCTACCTGCCCTCTTCTCCTTTCATTGATTTCAGTTGCATTATACTTTCCTCTATGCACATGGATGCTGACTGGTTAGCTCCAATTTAATAGTGAGGACCTGTGGTGTTTGCTTTTCCATTCTTTCCATACTTCACTTAGGAGAATGGGCTCTAGCTCCATCCAGATTGTTACAAAAGGTATTAGTTCATTTTTTATGGCTGAGCAGTACTCCATACATATACCACATTTTATTAATCTATTCATGAATTGATGGACACTTGGGTTGATTCCACATCTTTGCAACTGTGAATTGTGCTGGAATAAACATTTTAGTGCAAGTGGCTGGAGAAGGAAATGTACAAAGAAGTCTGGGATGTCTCATTCTACCAAAGATTCTTTTGTTTACAAAGTCTATCAGATTCGCATCAAGAGGACTCAGAAGCTGGCTTGAAGTTGCTTATTTGAACATCAAAAGGGTTATAAACTGGAACACACTGATACCCCCATTGCATATATTGAAATCCATAAGTTCACATGAGATTAAAAAAAAACAACAACTTTGTTCACCTTTGGTTGATGCAAACTGGGCAATAAAGGGACAGGATCGGGCATTTGTTTTGCCTTTTTTGTAACAACATCCCCAGGGTAACTAAACGTTAAACAAAGGAAGTTTGTCTATGGGATTATTCCACTAGTAAATAGTAAAGGCGGAATAGAATCGCAATACCAACATTTGCTGTGCCTAATGAATCAGTGGCTCTGGGCAATGATGATCAACAGGGGCCGACATCACATAAAGTGTGCCTCCCAGCGGAAAAGCACGCTACTGCCCTTGAAGTGGTCTTTGAGTCCTGCAGGTCTCTGGGGTGTAGCCTCCCATGAGCAGGTACAGCAGTTCTCTGGGTGAAGTGTGCCAGAACTGGACTCTAGTTAATGGTGTGTGGCAAAGAAGAGAGTTGGGAAAAGATACTGAGGAGAGATTGGCTTGGTTTACAAGACTAACCGTCTTCCAGAAAAAAGTGGGCAAGCGTCTAGACTTCAACAGTGGGGACTGGACCCCCTCTTCAAGCCCTGACTGGAGAAATTTGAGGATCTAAGATCTTCTATGCATCCACTCAGACATTCCCATCCCATGTCTCAGGGTCCCATTTGTTTCCAATTATGGCCTTGATCTAGGCCTGGGCAGAGCTGCTGAGGCTGAGAGCACAGTCATCTGTCTGGAGCTCTGTACTCTTTTCCTAAGTCCTGGGCTTGGTCCTCAGCTTTCTCTGTCCTTTGGCTGCAAGAGATGAGAGAGTTTATAGGCTGTCATGAAAGCTCTGTCTTTCACATCTGTCTTTCTATTGCTGACTTATCACTTTTAACCCTTTGTTATATTCTCTTAAATCATCAGTTTCCCCCAGCTATAGACATCCAATTTCATTAGCTTTGTAATTACCATATACTGATTTCACAGATAGATAATAACAAAGATGTTGTCCTAAAGAACATTAATTATTTATGGTTTTTCCAAAAAAAATTTTGAATCTTTGAAGTCTTTCGATTTTGTCTTAAAAGCTAAAGAGACTGATACTGGAAACTGGACTCTGATAAATGTGGCTAGACCTCTACCATAAAACTGTAAAACTATGTTGTCTTTCCTACAAGTGTAAGTAAAACTACAATTGCCCAGACTGAATAAAGAATATTAAAGAAAAGTAAAATCACACTGAATTTTCTCTACAAGAAAGTGGTGCTTTATTTTGGCATGGAGATATAAAATAAGAAGATTGGGAAATAAAAATTATAAAAGAACTTTGGCCAGATAAGGGAGAGAGACTATAAAAATCCACAATGCAGAAATACTGAAGTAATAAACATGGTGTACATTGATCTTGACAAACTGGTGTCCAAAAGTTAAGAAGGAGAATTGAGGAAGAATTGGCCAGGTCATCACAAGGGTTGGTATATTACAAGCAGATTTGTGCTTGGATGAGAGGAAGAGAGTTTGTACCTGGACCAAAGCCAGGTTGCTCACACAGTTAGCGGTCCTGTGTTGGGCTCAATAAGATCGGGAGACCCTACTCAGGGGAGCAACATCAGCCCAACTCCATGTGTCCCAACCTAATGGTCAGCATGCCTGTGGGGACAGAGGTGAAGGAAGAGGTGGGCCTAGGGCAGCGGGCTCAGCAGCAAGAGGAAGCACAGCACAGGGGCCGGGGGCAGGTGGAGATGATGCAGGTTGGGCGATAGCAGGTGGTGTGGCAGGAGACTTGGCCACAGACTGGACGCAGGCAGCAGCAGGGGTGGCAGCAGCTGGGCTGGCAGCAGCTGGGCTGACAGCACACGGACTGGCAGCACTGGGGCCTACAACAGCTGGACGCACAGCAGCTGGGGCGGCAGCAGGTGGGCCGGCAGCAGACTGGCCGGCAGCAGCTGGACACACAACAACTAGGGCGACAGCAGCTGGGCTGGCAACACACAGACTGGCAGCACTGGGGCCTGCAGCAGCTGGACACACAGCAGCTGGGGCGGCAGCAGGTGGTCCTGCAGCAGGTGGTCTGGCAGCAGCTAGGTTGGCAGCAGGTCTCCTGGCCACAGCTCTGGTCAGAGCAGACGGAGCCACAACAGGAGCTGACCATGGTGTCACTGGAATGAGTGGAGTTCCGCAAATGGGTTTGGCTGGGTTTCCAGGAGAGTGAGTTCTTGAATTTGAAAGTCTCCTTGCTGTGTCCCTTTTATACTCCACCGGTGTTACTGTGAGCAACACTTTTACCTGGTTGTTTTCCTCCTGGGAAATCAATTAGTAGTATTATATTGTAATTATGTTTATCAGGTTAAATACACCAATATCTAAAAAAGGATCGTTTCCTCTTTCTACAGTGTTATGATTCATTGTGTCTTGTGAGGTCATGTGAAACCACTTTCATGTTGCTGCCTCCGAGTGTCTCGTAAGTGGATAATACCTATGGTATCCCATCACCAAGCGTTTACATGTGTTACTCTTCTTTCTGTGCTTGTACCATTTTCAGGATGGCTCTTGCAATAAGCCTCTTGAGCTGTGGTTCTCAACCTGTGAGTCGTGACCCCTTTGGGGGTCAAACGACCCTTTCACAGGGGTCGTCTAAATACATCCTACATGTCAGATATTTACATTACGATCCATCACAGTAGCAAAATTACAGTGATGAAGTAGCAATGAAAATAATTTTATGGTTGGGGGTCACCACCACATGAGGAACCACAACATTAGGAAGGTTGAAAACCACTGCTGTAGAGCATGCTGAGGAAATAGGACAGCATCATTGCTGGAGCTCCCGTGTGCAGTAGGGAAGACAGCCGTATTACCTGTTTCCTGCTTGACTGGCAAGGCGTGCACATGCCACACACCTCCCATTCAAATTGTGATGATTCCGTCCAAAAAGTCACCTCTGAATCATTCCTTCACAGTAGTAAAGACCCATTTAAGGAAATAAACTCCCAGGAATCCTTTCCACATAGAATATGTGACAAATTAGTGGGTGGATTCTGTCTTATGACAGGCTAACATGTGCAATAACTTCTGCATACCATCTGAAGCGTCCTTTTTCTTTGGATTCTTTCAATAATGTGAGTTCAAAACATTATGCCAGGACAAAGAGGATCTAAACCAGTGATGTGAAACCAGTGATTTTCAACCAGTGTGCTGCAAACATTTTTAATAATCATTAATGAACTGATTTTTGAAAGAAGTTGAAAGCGCAGAAAGTAAATTTTTGATCAGCATAATTTAAGTGTGCTACGGAAGTTTAACTATAGGTTCAAGTGTGCCACGAGATTTTTAAAAAGGTTGACAAATACTGATATAAACAGGCAAGCCTTATTTGTAAGTGCCTACAGCCATTTGAACATGTTATAGTAAAAGAAACGGTTTTGGCAAACATTCTAAGTATCATACAATTAGGGTCCAAAATAAATGGACCCTACTTTTCACTTTTTGCAGTGGGGAAAAAAAATGAGATAATATAAATAGCTACCATTTTTAAGTCCTTGCCAAGGGCCAGATTGTCTATTAAATGTTTTGTTAGTATCGTCCTGGTTTTTTCTCTCCAAGAATCCATGCGGTGCCCATTGTTCCCTCCGTGTTCACCCAGACGTAAGCTACAGTTGCTTTGTCCTGTAATAGTGTACCAAGAGAAAACGATACTTACTCCACATCCCTGTGCTGTTACATTTCTTCTCCTTACAATATTCTTTCTGCCACGTTGACTTAGCAAACTCTTGTTCCAGCCGAGATGGGCCCTCCTCTCTGATGTTGCCCTTGGCCTATACTTTTATAGAAAACTCACCCTCTCCTCCTTTGTGCCTGACGGTATCCTGGGGAGGACTCTAAGTCAGCCCATCGCACCCTCACCTGAACGTGTTGACCCATCCATCCCCAGTGGGGTGGTAGACACTTGAAGCGAATGGTTTGTCCCATGTTGTTATCATCCTGCTGGGGATCAAACACATCGTCAGTGTTTTTTTGTTTTTAATTTCTAGAAATGAGTTAAAATTTAATTTTGTTTTGTAATTATATAAAAAGTATTTATGATTCCCAAATAAATTCTACCAAATGAGGCATGATTCAAGGAAGTTTTGCTTTTATTTTTGTTCCATGTATTCCCTCCTTTTTCCATAAACAATTTTTTTTTTTTTTAATTCAAGGTTTTCTTCCACTTTGTTATTTTAAATACTGGGTGGATGTAAAAGTTCGTGTGATAGAAACAGATAAGCCTTATTCTAAAATAGTTGACAATTTTAAATTGCACATGAACTTAATGTCTCTTTCTTAGATAACTGGTTACATATGTAAACACTTTGTTCTAACTTGCTTTCTTTCACTTGTAGGTACACACATCATTTACTTCACAGCAGTATGTATAGGGATCTCTCATTCCATTTTCAGCCACAAAGAATTCCATTTTGTAGATATAACTGTAGCTTAGTGTCACAGATACCTGCCTCTAAAGAGGAACTCCACAGCTCAACCTCATTCCTATATGAATAAAAGCACAAACAAAAGTACTGTGTGCAAACCTGAGTGTATAAATGTATAGAAAAACATTTAAAAGGGTGGTGCCTGTGGCTCAGTGAGTAGGCTGCCAGGCCCATATACCAAGGGTGGCAGGTTCAAACCTGGCCCCGGCCAAACTGCAACAAAAAATAGCCGGGCGTTGTGGTAGGCACCTGTAGTCCCAGCTACTCGGGAGGCTGAGGCAAGAGAATCACCTAAACCCAAGAGCTGGAGGTTTCTGTGAGCTGTGATGCCATCTCACTCTACCGAAGGTGATAAAGTGGGACTGTCTCTAAAAAAATTAAAATAATAATAATTTTTTTTATTAAATCATAGCTGTGCACATTGATATGATCATGGGGCATCATACACTAGGTTCATAAACCGTTTGACACATTTTCATCACACTGGTTAACATAGCCTTCCTGGCGTTTTTTTAGTTACTGTGCTAAGACATTTACATTCTACATTTATTAAGTTTCACATATATCCTTGTAAGATGCACCATAGTTGTGATCCCATCTGTCCTCCTCCCTCTACCCCCCTCTCCCCTCCCTCCCCTCCCTTTCTCCCTTCCCCATATTCTTAGGTTGTAACTGGGTTATAGCTTTCATGTGAAAGCCCTAAATTAGTTTCATAGTAGGGCTGAGTACATTGGGTATTTTTTCTTCCATTCTTGAGATACTTCACTAAGAAGAATATGTTTCAGCTCCATCCATGTAAACATGAAAGAGGTAAAGTCTCCATCTTTCTTTAAGGCTGCATAATATTCCATGGTGTACATATACCACACTAGGCTGTGAGTTATTTAAACGTTAACTAGAATTGGATTTTTTATATTGATTGCCGCTGACTTTTCTGAAATACAAAAGCAGTTGTATTTTGGCAGAACTTCTAGTGTGACACCTCTTGCTCCCTAGGTTCATTTGAACACAGCTTACCCCATCACATTTTCATATGTTACATGTGATTTCTCCTCAGAAACAGTCTTCACATTGTAAAAATTGATTTAGATACAACCCATTCTATTAAAATAAGTAACACGTCCTTTTAGGAGGAGGAGCTGCTTAATATGCAACCTCATATTGTCAGGTTAGTAAACATTATCTGTATCTCAGATGCAAAACGGATACATGATTGCTCCGAAGGTCAGCAGGTGCAAGAACAAAGCTAAGGCACGATTACTGAGCTCTGGGTGCTTTGCCTCAGCTGTTCAGAGCTCCCATCATATGGAAATCAAACCATTCCTCATCTGTGTACTACCACACTTACAGTGCTCACTCTCCAACATGCCAGTTCTAAAACTGCCCTTTGCCATCTGGTTCATCTCCCTGGCTCTTTTCGTTCATTGTACATAGTGTGCATCTTAGGAAGCTGCTTAAATAGAAGCTTTAGAAACAAAAGTTCCCAGTTCAGCCTTGTGAAGTTTAGAGAAATAACACGAACAACCTAAACAGAAATGGAACTTAGAACCTCCAGTCCAAAAAATAAGTGTCAGAATTTAGGAAGATTAATCTTGTCTCCTTTTCATAAATACATTCTGTCTTCAGAGTGCTCTTTTTTCCTTTTCTGATGTAGTTAAAAATAACTCAAGGGATAAAACATTCAGTGAATTTTTGAATTTGTGTGGGAGGGTTCGTGAAGGAGCCCTTTCATGGAAGGACAGCTGAAAGGTAGGCACAGAGTTTGAATGAACTCATCTTCTGATAAGTTGACAAGGTTTTATTTCCCTACAGCAGGACAAAGTGACACCAGAACTGTGTTCTCCACCAGTGGAGTTCTCTTCATAGAATTTTATCATAACAAAAAGAACACAAATTTTACAGGCTGTGACATTATCTAGTTTACCTCTACAAGGCACTTGGGCATGGAGTTTACAGGAGGAGGGGCTATCATAAATGAATATTGGACCAGAAACATCACAATTAATCCAATAATTGTTTTTTATGAAGTGCTTGCTGGAAGGACTGCCAGCTCCAATGGGCCCCAGACGTGCACTAGAGTTAGCGATGTCATCCCTAACAAGGGAAGGGTGTAAATCTTGTAACGGTTTACAGATGGCTTTATTGAGTATCTCTAATCCAAAAGTTCTGATGAAATAAAGCCCCTCTAGAATCGTTCATGGCAGTCACAGCATAGCAACTGCTCCCCGTAAGCAGCAAATCGTCATTAACACCTTCGGAATTTATGGTAATGACACTAATATGTCAAACTCATTGAATATTAATAAAAATGTTGTATGTAACCCCTGGGAATCTACGACAAACTCTTCAAATATCCTGTATCCATTTTCCTGAACAACAACAACGATAAAAAAAATAGGGTTGCAGCCTAAGTACCCAGTTACTGTGAATGAATACGTCCCTCATCTTAATGGCACCAAGTGGCTCCACTCCCTTGAAGCCAGTGTAGGCGCCGTGTGTGAGTGAGAGGTGATTAGCAGCTCAGTGCCATTCAGTCAGAGCTGGTAGACTTAGGAAAACAAAACAATTTGACACTAATTGTAAGTCAAGTCCCTTGTCGTTCTGTCCTCCTTTCTAAAGCTTCGAGAACAATACTGCTGGCAGTGAGGAATACACCTCGAGGTGTCTTTAGGAGAAAACCCTGAGCGCGTGAAACAGGACAGATGCAATTTTCCTCCTGAGGGACACCTTACCCTGGACCGTGGTCCTCCCGGAGACTGGGGCTGTCCTCCTTCCAGGGCTGCTCCAGGCCTGGCCCAGGGGTTGCCCCAGGCCTGGCCCAGGGGTTGCCCCACAGCTCCAAGAAATGTCTTTCTTCCTCTGGGGTGCCCTGAGCTTTCTGTGTACAGCGGAGGTGGAGAAGAAAGAGTGTCAGAAACAGGGAGAGAAGACGCGACTTTCTCACATGCGCATCGGGGAGGTGTGGTACCTCAGAAAAGCCACACGCTACTGAGTCTCTCTAGTGATGGCTTCATTTTGAAAGCTGCAATTCCAGCACGCTCTCCAGGCCCCTTTGAACAGCTACTGCAATTAGCAGTGATATCATTCCAGCCATGCTCTGTGGGGAAAACGCCACTAATGCCCACTTGCCACCTAAGGGACATTAACTTGGTGACAGTCAGCCCTGCTAAAGAGAATTCTATGCATTCCTTAATTTGACTTCATTATATTTCAACTGGGGTGAGAGATGTGCATCACGCCAAGCATCTTGACCAATCCAACTGCTCAAATTCACAGATTTATTCTATCTTTACATGGAGGTAGAGAAGTGTTCCATGAGAGCTCTGACAGGGAGTGGATACAGGGAGGATGAGTCACAGCAGATAGGCAGAAAGCACTCTATTAGATTGATAAAATGAACTGAAATCTCCGGGTGGACACTTTTGCACTACACCCACAATATTATTCTTGATTTGCTAGGAAGAAAGCAATTTATTCTGTCACTTTCTGGGGACTTAGAGCTAATTGGCCTTTCATAGTTATGTGATTCTGAAAATGAGCATAAAAGTGAAAGCTGACAAAAATTCAAACAGGAAATCTGAATCTGCCTATTTTCATAAGTATCTTATAATGGTTTGTAGAAAGGGATGAGATTTTGATTAGAATAGCAAATTCCTTCATGCAGAGGGAAGTGCTCCAAATTACCCATCACTGCAACAAACAGAAAGATTGCGCTTCATTCCTGGATGAAGGAAAAGAAATGTTGTTTTCTGAATCCCACCCTGCCAGTCTGCTGCAGACCGTGGGCGCTGTCCTCAGCGGGTGTTCCTCAGAGGTAGGACCTCTCCAGCCTCCGGCCCCTTTCTGCTCTTGCACCTCCACCCACTAGAAAAGATGCGCACAAGACATCACGTCTCAGAGGTCAGCGACCAGAGGAAAGAAGGAGAGAGACGCCTGAAGCCTCCATGTGACCTTAGTAGGAAAGAGGCTGGGAAAGATTAAGTTCAACGTATGAAAGAAAAAGTCTTCAAAGCCTGCTGAGAGTGTCAAAGTATTTTCAGTGTCTGGCACAGATGACAGAATGAACACAGTGAAGGGAAAGTGAAGAAAAACAAACCAGGCCAAACAGGAAACACTGTTTTTCGTGCACAAAATATACAAGGTGAATTTGCTGAGGCAAACAGACTGTGATCCTTAATGAAATTGAATCCAAACCAGGCCAGACTCCCATGTGCCTTTCACATTTGGGGATTGCAGTAGTTTCTTCTCCCTCTCCTCTCCCCTCCACCTTCCTTCCCTAGCCTCCCCTCCTCTCCTCTCCTCTCCCCTCCCTTTCTCGCTCTCTTCTGCCCTCCACCTTCCTCCCTCCCCTCCCCTCCTCTCCTCTCCCCTCCCGTTCTCGCTCTCTTCTGCCCTCCACCTTCCTCCCTCCCCTCCCCTCCTCTCCTCTCCCCTCCCTTTCTCACTCTCTTCTGCCCTCCACCTTCCTCACTCCCCTCCCCTCCTCTCCTCTCCCCTCCCTTTCCCTGCTCTCTTCTGCCCTCCACCTTCCTCCCTCCCCTCCCCTCCTCTCCTCTGCGCCGCTCCTATCCCCTTCCATACTATGCTCACATCATCCCTCCACCATCCTCCCTCCCCCCCTCGCCCCTCCCATGATCGCTCTCTTCTGC
>CAUYPK010065078.1:0-34050 GCA_963574355.1 Loris lydekkerianus
AGCAATGACTCAGCAAGGCCCGGCCTGAAACTGCCTCTACCTAGATACAGCCAACGTGGTACCATGCCATTGGCCCAACCCTGTCACGCACCTCATCCCCCACCTTCTTTCCCCGCCCCTTCCCCACACTCTATATAAGCGGCTGCTTGACGCAAAGAGAGGGAAGGAGGGAGGGGAGTGGGGCTTTGGTGTGTGCCACACCTTTTGGGCGCAAGACACGACTGTAAGAGAGACTTTACCTAAAAAATGCAATCAGTGTAACCCGGTTTATTGTACCCTCAATGAATCCCCAACAATAAAAAATAAAGAAAAAAAAAAAAAAAAGAAAAGAAAAATATAAATGATACAATGCCATTCATTTAAAATTAAGAAAGTATATGCAAATAGTTAGAGTTTATGTATTAAAAACAACTATATGCAAATATTTAGAGTTATGTACTAAAAATATAAAGAAATGCATGGATATGATAAATAAACTTAGAATAGCAACTATCCCTAAGTGGGAATGTTGAGGATGTGATCAGGGAGAAGAACCTAAGGGATTTGAAATAATTTTTTACTGTTTTATTTCTTTCACTGGATAATGAGTACGTAGACTTTCATCATTATGCTTTACATCTTTGTACATGTTAGAGATATTACATAATTGAAATGTATATAGTACTTTGAGCTTGATTTGTGTTACGGCCATTGTTTTGGTTTCAAACAAGAATGTGTGATGAATTTTATTAAATTCCCTTTGAAAGAAAAAAATAAAAATAAAAAATAAAAAACAAAAATTTGAAATAGCTAAAGATGTTAACAGGGAGTAGACAATGGGATGGGTGGTCCCCTAACCAAAATGTTACCAAAAGAGAGACCTATCTCTTCTACAAGAGATCTGTACTCACCTAGTTGTAATATAATTGAACTTAGATGAATCAAGTATCTCAAAAGAATCATCAAATGTTAAACTCTGTCTCTGATTATACCACCACAAGATCTGAAGTTGTTTGTAATAAATATACATACAAATGCCAGGTAATAAAATGCTTCATGCTTATTGCTTTCTCTTTTGTTCTCACAATTTAAGAAGTGTATCATTCTAATGTAGTGAAATTTAGGAAACTTTTATGTTCAATCCACATCTAACTTTAAAATACATTGAATATTGGTTCCCTGTGATTTTTTTAAATTTCAGAGTATTATAAAGGTACAAATTTTTGTTTTAATGTATTGCTTTTTTACAGTTTGAGTCAATGTTGTAAGTGTGCCAATCACTTGGATAGTGTGCATTGTACCTATTAGTATGAATCCTCTGTGCCTCCCTGTCCCACCTGCTTGCTTTCTGCGGACATTCACAGCTGTTGGGTACTTATACCAATAAGTAACTGTACCTCCTACCTCCACAACCTGCTCCTGCCACACTGTACAAGTCTGCTCAGAACGGTCTTCTGCCTTTCCAGGACTCTCTGCCTCTCTTTCTCCTCTCTCTGTTGTTGTTGGTTATTCAGATATAAGCTTCTTTTGAATTTCTACAGTTTCTTTAGGGTACATACAAGAACGATTTAACAGCCTAACTGATTAAATGCTATTACATAATACCAACTTTTAAAAAGTAATTCTTTGCCAAGTATATATTTCTATTTCTTTAATTTTAACCATCTTATATTTTTATGTATCTTATATACTACATTTCCTACATACATATAAAGCTAGGATTTTCTTTATAATTTAATAGTTTTTTTTTCCCCCCATTGTGTGACTTCCTTTATTTTTACAAGTAAATACAATCTTTTTACATTTATTTGATTGCATCTATGGTTTGACTGATTTCTACAACTTACAAGAGGTTTATTTTTGGTTTATTTTTAATTTGCCAAACTTTTGTTTTGCTTTGCAGTTGTTGTTATATTATCACTTACTACATTTTATAACTATTTAGGAATTTTTGTTCAATAAGAAGGAAAAGGAACAAACAGTGAAAGAGCAGAGTAAACATTAAATTACCCTTGGTGACAACCTTTTTTCTCTCAGTTAACTCATGGAAAATAAGGAGTCAAAGCCAAGTCACTTCAAAATTAATGTCTGTTCCTAAAAGTTCATAATTTTGCAAGTAAAGGCTCACAAGTGGAAACTAACTGATATAGTTCCTCAAGTAAAGTAAGTAGATTTTCCCAACAGGCATGAGGAATTTTAACTTGAATTTAGTGACAACTCTGACACTTAGTAACCATGTGATTTTTTGCAAACTGTTTAATCTCTCTGATCCTTTTTGTCCTCAGGGGTAAACTACTGATAATTAATTATACAAGTGTAAAGGTTTGTAAATTTGGAAGTGACATTTTAATACAAGGAAACCAGGTTGAAAAGCTTGAAAACATGATGTCTGTGGATTCCAGATGTTTAGTGTAGAAATTACCTTGTATGGGGGGATATGAAAAGGAAAACTGTATATTACAGGGAGGACAAAGCATTGGAAAATGTTCCTATCTTTGATATTTTAGTTAGAATTTCCAGAAATTATATTCGAAGAAAGATAAAGCAGAGATCCTTAGTAGTGTTGATATTATTGAGGTTTGGCTAATGTAATGGTATGTAGTGGGTTGCTAATTCTTTCTTTCTTTCTTTCTTTCTTTCTTTCTTTCTTTCTTTCTTTCTTTCTTTCTTTCTTTCTTTCTTTCTTTCTTTCTGACAGAGTTTTACTTTGCCACCCTTGGTAGGGTGCTGTGGCATCATAGCTCACAGCAACCTCAAACTCTTGAGCTCAAGTGATTCTCTTCCCTCAGCCTCCCAAGTAGCTGAGACTATGGACTCCTGCCACAATGCCTGGCTATTTTTAGAGACCAGGTCTCACTCTGGCTCAGGCTGGTCTCCAACTCCTGAGCTCAGGCAATATATCTGCCTCAACCTCCTAGAGTGTTAGAATGCTGAAAGTTTTTTAAATATATAATTTAGAGTTTCTTTAGTTTCAGTATTGTTTTTAATTCTGATTTGGGTGCAACTTCATCACTTTTGAATCTGCATTAATTTTTATTACTTTAGCTTCTTTTACCCTTTTGTGCTTTCAAGATAGCCAAATGTTAAACTCAATCAATTAAATAATGAAATTATTAAACAATTTGGTATATATGTTATATATAATATGATAGTCAACTTTATTATATGAGAGATATTTTACACCTAGTAAATATCTTTTGCTTTTCAAATAAAAATCAATAGACCTTGCAACTGATTTTTATAAGACTTCAGTAAGTGTAGTGTATTAGGTCACAAAACTGACATCACATTCTTGCAAGCAAGGGGATGCTTTTTTAATTATATAGCATATATTTTATATCTTTCCATCTTAATTTTGATTAGAGATACATTATTTACCATTTTTGGACTTGGAACTTGCAATCTTGTTTGTGATTTTTTTCTGAAATCTCCAAGAAAGCACATTACAACTCTATTTCACAATCATTTGTTCTCTCACCTGGGAAGATATATTATTCATAGATTTTTTAAAAGTGTTGTTGAAACACAGCAAACTATTATAAAACTATCAGTTTAAATCATGCTGATGGTATATTGGCTCGATGGGTAGGGAGATCTGTTTTTCTGATGTTTTAAGTTTCTTTGAAGTTTCTCTAATCTACACAAACTCCATTCTTCTTGTTAAAACTGAAGGACAAAGGGTCGCAAAGATTGAACTCAATTGGAAAAAAATTAAACTGAATTTAGTTTCAGCTAATATAATGTGGCATGGAGCTGGCAGTTAATTCCCATTTGTTTACAAATACCAGATGACATGGAGCTTCTGAAACCTCGGGAGGGACCCCTCTTAGAAAGGAGAAAAATATAGAAAGCAAAGTAGAAGTCTCTTTTATCTTTATCCATTCCTCTTTTTATTTCTTTACTCTAACTCATTTTAACTAACATTCTAACTCATTTTAACTAACTCAAATTCTTTGTGTTGAAAAAGAAATTTGAAAGCAAATATTTATTGGCAAAATAGGTGACTCATGGAATTAAGGCACTGCCTAAAAGGAGAATATAGTATAGACTTCTAAATGTTAGGTGAATTTGGAAATTACATTCCTTATTTGTATTTTATCAACGAGGCTAGCTTTTTTTGTTTTGTTTTGTATTGCTTTCCTAAAAAAGAATATCCAAACTAGTATGGGGAACAAGTGGATGAAAACTCCAGACTGACATAAGACAATTCTTTCAGAAAGAGAGTAAAACTTGAGCCATCTCTGAGTTCTCTACTGTTAGCCTCTTTGCGGCCCTTCAACATGCTTCGAGTGAGTGTTTTGAATATGAAAGTTAAAAAAGTTTATGTAATTTCCCAAATAAAACTTTTAGCTACAGAATATCTGGGTTAGAAAACAGGTTAAATCCTTGTGATGACAGGGGAACATTTCCTAGTGGACAGAACAGTGTTACTGAGATTAGATTGTAAAACACCCTATCTCCTAATCTCTTATTCTTCAAATTGTGTATAATGACGATTGAGATTTTTTTCATAAGTAGATCATAAAATGTAATCTATCTACTGATAGATCATAAAATGTAATCCCAATTTGTAAAGTTAAAGCAAAAATTGGAAAACTTGGTCAACTTACTGAAAAATAAAGCATATGTGGTTTGTTATAGTATATAATCTTATTTTTAGCTACAAAACAGATGTATTTTTAGATATTTAATCCCGGGATTAAATATCTAAAATAGATATTTAATTACTTTAATTCAGAGCTTACTTTAATCAAAAATGATTTTTTTTTATCCAGACATTCAAAAGAGTTGTAGTAGATTTGAAACCTGATGAGAGATTTTAGGCAAATAAAATATGAAGGCTCTCCAGAAAGTATGCAGCTATGCAATATGAAAAGAGAATATTAACAATGGCTGGATACTTAGAGGACAGTCCTTGTGTATTTAAATAAAGTAATTCTTAATTTTAAGTATGTAATCCCAACAAATTACATTGTGAGTTATATCTTTTTATTACCAAAATTTTTATGTTATTTTATTTTATGTTATGATTCTAGATATGAAAAATGTACCAAATCACTGAGTTCTTTCCATGTAAACAATATGTGGATAAATACATAAATTTAACTATGATCTTATGACAGATGCCATCCTTTTTTTAAGGACCTTCTTTTCATTTCACATTTCACATAATTATGCCTTGGGCACATTATGTTTTAAATTCAAAGACAGTTTTCTATTTAACTTACTTTTAACAGTAATACTTTGTTCTGATGATTATTATCCCACTTACAGAGGAGGGATGTGGGTCTCTATCAGAGTAACTAGTTCAACCTGGGCTCCATCACTAGCAGATAATAATGGGTGCTCCGAAATGCAGCTACATTTATTTTCCTGGGACAAAGTGTTTGGAAGTCAAGTTTAAGGAACTGGCCCCTATTCTTGACAACAGATACAAGGCAGATAAATTATTTGGCTGTTACATCACTGCACCATGGAACACTTTCCTTAAGAGTCCTGACATGTCCTTTAAAGCCCCATTTCATTTCATAATTTGCAACTTTGTAGTATGTTCCAAGGTTAGAGCAATTTTAGTTCTCCTTCATATACTTAATCTTAATCCTCAAAGCAAGGCATTTTGCCAGGTAATTAAGCCCAGGGATGCTTTCAGGCCTGTCCCTAATTTGTGTCTGCAATTGGAATACCCAAAAACCTTAAGCCCTTAACGTGATTGCAAATCCCCAGCCCAGACTACAGCTTCCTTCAGGGAAAACTTTCCTTTAGGGTCCTTGATATATTTTCATGCTAGAAGATGAGCCTCAATTAGAATCATTTCTAATTTCCCAATGGTTCTGATAAGATGAATTGTCAAAGATAAATAGGTCATGACTTTATTCATTTACTTTTCCCAATAAAGGTCCCCTAAGGTGTCCTAGTATATTCTCCCTTCTCATAAATCAATACATCCTAGTAGGTTAGAGGAGTGTACAACTTCCATCAATCCATGAAAGATTCTGTGATACAGAATAGTAGGTATCTACTGACTTTATATTTTTGCAAATTAAACTTCATGCTGTGTTTCCTGCCATAAAAAGAAAAATAAGCTACAGGTACAAGATGGTTTGCTTGAGCAGTGTCACAGCAGGCAATGGCAATTGACAGTATTGTTATTAATTCAACACTACCTGCCAAACCCACTCTGTCTAACAATTTTTGAAGGAGAACAAAATCCCAGGCTGTGAGGACAAACTGAAATAACAAAACATGCTTAATAATTTAATAATTTACTGTATTTTATCACCATAACAATTTCTGTAGTGCAAAGAATTCTACGGATATTCTATATTCTGTAAAACCCCCCCCATCTAAATTTTTACATTATCTTTCTACTAGACTAGATTTATCATATATTTATCCATGTATTCATGTTTTTATTCGTTGATTGACTGAACTTACATTTTTCTTTTTGTACATTTCTTTTTTTCTCTTTCTTTCTTTTTTTTTTTTTCAATTAGAAGGAGCCTCACTCTGTCACTCTGGGTTTTGAGAGCCCTAATATCATCATACCTCACAGCAACCTCAAACCTTTGGGCTGAAGCCATTCTCTCTCTTCAGTCTCCCAAGTAGCTGGAACTACAGGCGCCTGCCATAATGCTGGCCTATTTTTTTCTTTTTTTTCTTTCTTTCTTTCTTTCTTTCTTTCTTTCTTTCTTTCTTTCTTTCTTTCTCTCTTTCTTTCTTTCTTTTTTTTTTTTTTTTGTTAGTAGAGAAGAGGTCTCACTCTTGTTCAGGATGGTCTCAAACTCATGAGCTCAAGCAGTCCACACTCTTTGGCCTAAGCACTCTTTGTGCTAAGGTTACAGTCATGAGCCACTGCACAAAAAGAATTTGCAGATACTTTTTCCTTAATATTCAAGAATGTATATCATTAAGTAGACTTCAATGTCTGTTCATTTTTTTTCTTTTGATGTAAATGTATATAAAATGAAACACAGAATTTAATGAGTATTTTCTGAGTACTGGTAGATACCTACATGATGTAACCCTTTCCAATATATAGAAATTCATCATCACTACCCACCAAGAAAGTTGTCTTTTGCCCCTTCCTAACCAATCTCTGCCATAATCCAAGGCAAATTAGTTACGGTTATTTTCCACTTTATATTTAGCCTATGTTGAAAGTTTATAATTATAAAATGGCCATAGCATTGGCTCATGTATAAGCTTTTTACATTTATAATATGTTTTGAAGATCTTCCATTTTGGGGATTTAAATAGTCTATTCCATTTTCCTTGCTAAATTAGATAAAAAATGTACAAATACAACACAGCTATTAGTTCTCCTATTAATGGATATTGTGGTTATTTCTACATCTTGACTAACAGGAAATAACTCCTATAAATATTCTTGTACAACTTTTCATGACATTTTCTTTCATTTTTTTTTTTAAGTACTTAGGACTAGAATTCTGAATCATGGGGTAAGTATGTGTAGTTATATCAAAAAAAATCACAATTTTTTTTTTTTTCTGAAGTAGTTTGGTATTTTACAAGACAACCAAGAATATATGGAAGCTCTGCTTGTTCTATACTGTTTGCCAACACTCAACCCTGAAAGTTTTCTTGATTTCAGTCATTCTGGGGAATGTTTACTAGTAGCTCATTAGGCTTTTAATTTGCATTTCTATGAATTAAATCACTACTAAACTGTTAATCTTTATAACAAAACGAATTTCTTTGTTGAATTTATTCTATTACTTGTCTGTTTTCTATTTTATTCATTTTTGCATTTATCTTCAGTATTTCCTTCTACTTACTTTAGATTTTATTTGCATTGCTGTTGGGTAAATGATACATAAATATCAAGTAAGTTAAATGTTTGATATTATTCAGGTCGTCCATATTTGACTGATGTTTAGCTTGAAAATTTCACAAGTGAATCATTATTTTCCTGAAATATATCATATATTCCTAGTTCCTTTGTGTAGAATAATTATATTATATGCTGAAAATTGTGAGTATATAGCAGGATGTTATGTCAGACTCATTGACTTTTTTTCCTTGTGTGTTTTAGCAGATGTTTATTTAGCTGTGTCTTATAGAGCTACTCAAAGGCAGGTTAGCTCTTTTATCTGTAAGCAGAATCTGTCTCTTGCATGCATGGTTAATAAGTAATCCAGAGATTCAGCAGAGATTATTACAAAATTCGTGGCTTCTTCACTTTGGCTCTCTCCTCTCTCAAATTCTTCCTTTATTTCTTAACATCTACAGTCGGTCTAAACTTTGTCTTCTGTTTCTTCAGAATAAAAATACTGTTTTCCATCATTGTTTTAACCATCATTTTTGTGTCACAGAGGTCATACTTTGCAGGGGTCCTCAAACTTTTTAAACAGGGGGCCAGTTCACTGTCCTTCAGACTGTTGGAGGGCTGGACTATAGTTTAAAAAAAAAAAAAAAATCTATGGATAAATTCCTATGCACACTGCATATATCTTATTTTGAAATAAAAAGCAAAATGGGAACAAGTACAATCACATCGCTGCAAGTGGCCCACAGGCCATAGTTTGAGGACCCCTGCAAGCTTAGTGGCAGTAAGCAACAGCAAACATACTCTTTCCCGCCCAGTTTCTTCTTTCAGTATTTGACTTTTCTCCATCATCTATGCATTTCTTCCCTCTCCAGTACCTTTTTTTTTTTTATTCAGAGTAACTTGTGTGAGGACAGATCAAGTAGGCATGCACTTAGCCACACCAGAAGAGGAAAACTTAATGTTTTAACAATTTAAAACAAGATACACATGGGACTCATCATAGTGATATTGCTCATGGAAATCTAGTTGTCTTTAGAGCAGAAGAGTATACACATGGGGAACTTACTCTTAATGAAAACTTTGGCAATCAATCATTTCAGGTACCAAAATGAAAAGTGATAATGTCATTTGACTAATTATTTTATATGGGATTCAATAATAGTTTTCATTCATGTAACCTGTGTACAGTTATTTTGTTTATTTTAATTTTATGGCAAAATTGTGTAGATTATTCAAAACAAGATTTGACAAACTAGTCTTCAGTTCAAATCTGGCCCACTAGTTGGTTTTTTAAACAAAGTTTCATATAAATACAGTTACATTTGTTTTTGTATTTT
Organism: Loris lydekkerianus; assembly: GCA_963574355.1. Classification (NCBI taxonomy): domain Eukaryota; kingdom Metazoa; phylum Chordata; class Mammalia; order Primates; family Lorisidae; genus Loris; species Loris lydekkerianus. Next base: position 9,106 of record CAUYPK010065078.1, read on the forward strand.
CTATGAGTGCCTTTGCTCTACGTTAGCAGATTGAGTATTATGACTGAGATCCTAGCAGGGGTGTCCATAGTTTTTCTTTTTTTTAATATCCCACACAATGGAAGAATAATTGTCTTGTGCCACACATCAAATACACAAACACTAACACAGAACTGATTAGCAAAAATAAATGTCTGCCAAGCTGTGCACGCTTTCTGCAATATCTGACACCACAAATAAGCACAGATAGTGCTCACAAAATCAGCATGCAGCCCACAGGCCTGCAGGATGAACACCCTTTCTTAAACCCTGAAAAATCTAAAATATTTACTCTTTGTAGAAAGCCAAAAATATTTTACTTTTTCTGTAAACTGTATGCCCAGCAGGTTCCCTGTGCACTGGTTATCACTGGTTCGGCTTCGGTTCACTGTACTTTTACTCCTTGCTTGAGTCCATTGAGACAGAACACTCACATGCAAGTTACATGAGATCAGTTTCTTAGTTCCAGATAGCAAGGGACAACAGAAACATAGGATTCATTGATAAGCTGCTTCCCAAAGGCTTAGCACAGCTGCCAAGTGCACAGCTGCACAGCTGCTGTGGCCCAATTGCACTGCCCTAGAAGAATCTAGGAAGGAAGACTTTCCTTGGTTTTACAACCCAGAGTCAAGAGACACACTGACAGTCTAATCGAAGAGCATTCTGTCGCCAGGAGGGAGTGAAGAGAACAGGTCTGCTCTTATCAGTTCTTCCTTCTTTCAATGTCACAATATGTGTTATGAGATGTATGTGACAGTTTTCAAAATACAATTTTAAAGAAAGTGTATTTTAATTTCTTTAAGGTATGGAGCTTATCTGTATGGTACAAGACAGGCCTTTCTCAAAATTCTTGCATGGCTTCAGTTTCATCATGTCTCCTATTTTCTGGTATTTCAATACTATATATTTAAAAGAGTAGCCTGTGTGGATGGAATGAATCTAGTAATGCCACTGCTGATAATGGATGATTAAAAAATTGATAGTAATATAGTTCTTATAGCAAGATTTTCTTTTGCTTTTTATTAGTAATTGATCAGGTAGATCTCTGTAATGTTCTTATTTATTCCAATGGATTTAGGCATTGGAATAAGATGGAAATTTAAAGATTATAAAGACAAATTAAGATAGGAGAGAAGGAAACTTATGTCAATTGTACATCATCATTAGAGGAAATGTTTGAGGTCAAGTAGAGAGAAGAAACAATATTTAAAATATTCATTTTTTTTAAAATATATTCTTTAAGAAAACTTAAAGATACAATCTTCTTTTGAATATAGGAGGATCTGGACACAGACCGTATAAGAAATATGCTGATTAACATGAGTATCATAGTCGTTCACATATGAAACTCAACACAGATAACTTTTTTTTTGCAGTTTTTGGTTGGGGCTAGGTTTGAACCCACCACCTCCAGCATATGAGGCCGGCACTCTACTCTGTTGAGCCACAGGTGCCGCCCAACAAAGATAATTTTTTTAAGCTTTTATTGAGTTTGTCTATCTTCCTTTAGGAAGGACATGAAGGAATAAAGTGACTAATGTAGATAATGTAGATATAGGACTATGTACTTATCAAGTATTTCTATTTATATTTTATCCCACTTTTAACCTCTAATCTTAAAATACATGTAAATTTATACAGCTACATTGCTGCAGATCCATTTCTTCCAACCAATTTTCTTTTTGAAAAGTATTGAATTATCTTTTACTGGGTCAGCCTAAAAAAAAAAAAAAAAACAAAAAAACACAGAATGCAATAAGTCCTTCTAATCTGCGGATGTCCACATTTGACCTTAATCTCTTTGTTCATTTTTGGACACAAATGTCCAGAACAAAATTTTATTTTCCTCAAAGCAAAGAAACACTTTGTCTGGCTTTCATGTTTAACAACTCAACAACCTTTTGCTCAAGATTAAATACTTCATTGTGTCTACAGGCAATTGCATATTTATTACTCCTGAGGCAGTGGTATTTGAAATAAATGGAAGTGAATGACTCTGTGAAACAGTGTCTGAAATCCATCTATCCTGAGTTACTCCATCTCAAAGGAAAAGAGAAAATATTTCAGATCCCTACTATGAGAAGGGCAGTCCTCACGAGAAACAGCAAGACTATAAAAGTAGAGTACACATTTCACTGTGGCTCAGTTGTTTTTTTCCATAGGTATATATATTTAAAATAGAAATGGCTCTCCATGCATTTTTTTTTCCCTTTGCTCAAAATAGACAGGATTTATTTCTTTGAGTTTTTCCAAGGTCATATATTGGAATTATACAACATTCTTTAAATTTAATAAGCATTCATCATTGTCATATGATTCTCAAAATAAATTTAAATATTAAACATATGCATATTTATTAATATATAATAAACATGTTTATATAATATAGATATTGCAGTATATAAACATATATGTAAACGTGTGTGTGTGTGTGTGTGTGTTTGTGTGTGTATTTGACTCATTGATACCTTTAGTTTCAAACCTTAATCCAACCACATTGGCCTCTCCTATTCTGAGATAGACCACAGGACATGGCCATACTTAAGTGCTTTTCACTTATTCTTCCCTCTGCCTACCTAGAGTTTTTTGTCCAAATGTAAGTGCATGATTTAGTCTTTCTGAAAGCCTGTGTTAAAAATGTTATCATCAGAAAGCTCGACTATGACTCAGGTCCTCTATTCTTGCCATTCTTCCTTATGTTCTCGTAGCCTAATCACCGCCTACGTTGTCTTCCCTCACTATCATTTTAGCTCCATAAGAGAAGGGGCCACGTGTATATTATACATAGAATTTCTGCAGGCTTACAACATTTTGTGGAACAAGGAAAGTGGGTTGCTTGATGGTGAAATAAATTTTGTTTGGCACACATGAACCTCAATTAAACACTTTGAATTTATTTAATTATATATTGTACTAAAATCCTTATTTTAAAAAGTAACTAAAATACAGAAATTAGAAAAACAAAATTATTCAATATAAAAATAACTGTCTTTCAAAATAGCCTTTTACAGAATTTGTTAAAATCTAATCATTATACTTGTATTTCGATAATTCATTACACAGGTAACGACTTGTGGTCACAACACTACCTATCAATATGATGTGCTAATATTCCAGGTGATAGTGACTTAACAGAATATGGTAAATAAAATTATGTTTTAATAAAATACTATAATAGTGTGATCTATTTAACTGAAAAGAATGAACAATGTAAAATTCAATGTTTTATGGCTGAAAACCATAAATGGCCATTTTCTGTGAATTTTGCGGATAGAAAGATTTTAGTTTTATAACACTGAGGATGATATACTTACTATTTTGTGGTTGTTAATCAGCCAAAATTTTAAAGTAAATGGGTATTTAGGATAATGATTGACTATGCCTGACTTCCTACTTCATCAAATACTTTTACTTGTGAAGAGATACTTTCTCTCAAAAGATTTTTTTGCCTATTATACTTCTATATTGCCAATAAAGTTATAATTACGTCATTGTAATAACCAAAATCAGAGCTGTTCCCCAAAACCTTTTCTTTAGGTAGAAGGTACCTAGCTTACTAGAGCAACAGTTACTGCCACAATAAAAACATGTAGCTACTGAGTCATAAAAGTAGAGCTACGGGTTATATTCCCTATCCCGACTCCAGAGTATCCTTTTCAGTTCCATTTTTCTTCTCTTTTTCATTTTCATCTATTAATTCCCAACATACTTCCAGATTATGTCTTTAAATGATTATATTTATCACATACTTAACTTTAGGTACTTTAACAACCAGGTATTTCTACTATCTCTGTGTCCATGTGTGTTGTTTTTTTTTTTTTTTTTTAAACAAATCACACAATGCCATTGCCATCTAAGGATATGCATCTCTCCAAATCTCAGTGATTTGTCTTAAATTACATATATCTCTGTGCTGAGATTAAATTTTTTAGATTCATTTCAAATTCATGTTTTTTAACCATTATTTTCTATGTTATTATACAGAGATCTTAAAACTATGCATGAATAGGTTTTAAGTTATTTTCACCTAAAATTCATCAAATACCTATTCTTCTATGGAATTTTTGTGTATTAATATGGACATTGTTTTATTGTTATTTGTGATGCTATACATTGTTCTCCCTTGTTGTTTTCTCTCTCTCTCTCTTTTTATTTTTATTTTATTTTATGTTTTTTTTTTTTTTTTTTTTTTGCCCATAATGTGAATTTAATTTTCTGGATCAGTTTTGAAAGATTAGAATACTGGCAAAATTAACTGGCTGTTTTCCAAATAATTTGGAGTCATGCTATATTTTCAAATACTAGATTGTCAACAGCATATTACAAGGCATCACTAACTAGTTTCCTATTATTCCTATACTGTGGCAAAATATCACCATATCTATGTGTATATATGTATGTGTGTGTGCAACTTTTATTCATTCTTTCTATATCAATTTAATGTCTATTTCTCTTACCTTACTGTATTATAGATATACAAAGCTAATTTTGTTCTCCATTATTAGATATTTTTTGTACTAACCTGGAATTATTCAATATACTTTAATTTTTACTGCATATTATACTTCATTCTATTCAGCATGTGCTCAGTTCAAAATTCATCTGACAAATACAAAGCACAGTCATATTTATATTGTCATTCAGAAATTAATTCCATATGAATGAGATCTTGGTTACATACATGTGAAAGTACTCAGTACTCTATTTCATCAGTATGCTTTGACATACAAATAGAGAACCACTGGTTGGGAATCCTGGCTTTTAAGTCAGTGTGCCTATGTTTGAATCTAAGATCTGCTATTTATGGTGAATTATACACTGTCTTTTGTAAATTTAGAAAGCCCTTCTAACATTTTATTACTCAATAAAACATTGGCTTTTACAGTGCCTCCCTATTGGTAAGCTCAATGTTAAATGAATAAAATATTTAAAATTTTGGTGTAGTGGATATTAATAAATGCTAATTTAATGTTAACTATTTTTATTATAATTGTAGCAATAGATCTGAAGTTCCTATTAACTGTTTTTCCCCCATGTCCATGAAATGCACTTAATCTATTTGCCTAAGTTTATCATTTTGGCATCACAATCCATAGTGTAAAACATAAAGTTTAAATCTATGATACAAACCAAATAACCAGCTGCTCATTTCCTATAATAAACTTCCTATTTTTAAGTTATAACCTGCCTATCAGTAATATTGCCTGGATCCTTCAAGGTCATGACTCAGAACAACACAATAGTAAAAGATTTATATTTTACATTATAACTTTCAACAGAGTGTCACAGGTTTTCTGTCATATATAAAAAGAAAGGGAAAAAAGCAAAGGAAGAAAAAAAAGAAAAAGAAGAAAAAAGAAAAGGAAGGAAAAAAGAAAGAGAAAAAGAAGAAAAAGAAATATGTAGATAAAAGTCAGATTCTGTATGAGTTACATCAGTTATACAATTTTCTTTCTCCCTAATCACTAGTAGTATTTGCCAACAACTTATATATCTTCCTTGTTCTTCCTGTTTTTGAAAATATGATTACATTTTACCTGTTATCAACAATTAATTTTCTAAACAATCTTAAAATGTTGGAATTTTTAAAATATTATACATCCAAAGGAAAATGTTTTTAAAATACTTATTTGAATGTACATTTTCTATTTGTCTTTTTGATCCTTTGATCTTCCCTAAACAATTATTTATTATTTAAATATGTTGATTTGTTAGTGAACATTTTGTCATCTCTATGTAGAGGCTCAAGCTCTATGTAGAAAAAAAATACACCAAATTCAAATAGACACTTATCACTGGACCTCATATTTAAAACTTTGTGTAAATCCCTATAATTACCTTAAGTATAAAATAAAATGTATTCCGTGGTCTATTAGCTTGCTCTACTACACACACCATATTGTTCTTCAGTCTCACTTGACCTCCAATCTATAAAGATCTTTATTTCAATCCATTAGGATTGTGTTTTATGATTTTTTTTTTTTTACTTTTCAACTTTTAAATTGTAGTAGACATTGTGATGTGCCCTCCAAATCTCCTTCAGAAAAGCACTTATTTTTTCAGCTGCTATGAATATTATGGCAAGAAACAAACAAAAAAAAAAAAAACAAGCAAACAAAAACCTCCACAACTCTCATAGCTATGGTGAACCTCTAGGAAAGAAAGCTGTATCACCCAAATTCACTCTGTACCAGGGAAGCCCAAAGCTAATGACTGATCAACATTGGGGTATAAAGGTCAAGCCTCATCACCCCTACTTGGATCAACTCTGTGAGGTTATCCCATACCAGATAACAGAGCTCACAGAGCTGACTGGGTATCCATGGAGACTGTGTCATGGCCCAGCTCCTCCTTCCACTCTCATGTACATACAAGTGTCAGTCTCACGAGCATTCCCTAATAACCCTCAGTACACCCAGAAATATGTTAAATTTGTTTGTGCAAGAAACTTAACCTGGGGCGGCACCTTTGGCTCAGTGAATAGGGCACCGACCCATATATGGAGGGTGGCAGGTTCAAACCCAGCCCCGGGGAAACTGCAACAAAAAATAGCTGGGTGTTGTGGTGGTAGTCCCAGCTACTCAGGAGGCTGAGGCAAAAGAATTGCCTAAGCCCAAGAGCTGGAGGTTCTGTGAACTGTGACGCCAGGGCATTCTACCAAGGCCAACAAAGTGAGATTCTGTCTTAAAAAAAAAAAAGAAAAGAAAGAAAGAAACTTAATCTGCCAAATTTGGTGTGATGGGTCTGAGGACACATACACAAGGATGGGTTTTTAGATCTGGGTCACCTGTTATCAGCTAGCAGCAAGTATGACTTCGCCAATGGTAGTAAAGACAAAGAAATCTGGCACAAGACAGGGGTACAACTGTTAAGATTCCAAGAGAAACCGGAATGAAATCCACCTGGATAATAGTGCAGTGAGGTAGTACATATATCTGATATTTGAGAAACCTGGAGAAAAAAATGAGAAATAGTACTATAAGGACAGTGGGATTATATATCTGCTGTTAGCCTTCATTGAAATTTTAAGAGTTTAAATACATGCATGATTAATTAAAAATTAAAAGCTAAGTAGGAGATCCAGAGCACTTCCATGGTAATAGATAACGAGCATCTCATCTCTTGTTCCAACAGCCCATAGAAAGTCAGGATTCAGGTCTAAGGGAGAGATTTAATTATAAGAATAGCTGAGATCCATAGAAGTTTAAATTCTCAGAATTAGGCAGATCAGTTATACCAAAGTCAAGACTCTAGTTTGAGATGAACATATCTTTGTACATTCCACAGTTTTCTTGATTCTTCTGTGACTGCAAATGAGCTCCTTCTTCACAGTCTTGAACTAGTACCACCCCACTGCTTGAAGACAGTGCAGGTCTCCTCCATTAGACAAGACACACTTCCTCAGTGATGTGCCGTTGCTTTCTCTCTTCTCCATTACATTTGAGTCATGGATAATCTGCCTAGGGCTAAAGCCAGGCCTGATAAGGGAGGAAATAGGCTATACTTTCAAGGAAGCTATCAGAACTACCAGGAATTTACAAACAAGTTTTGAAAGCTTATGCATGGGATCACATTCTGAAGGTGTTTGACCAAGCAACAGAACACATGGTTAAATAAAAGACTTTTCTTAATTTGGAATTACTCTCTGGGGAGAGGGGATTTAACACCCTACCTAACACCAAGGAAGGCTGTGGACAGCCTGGACAGGATGGTTCCTAGAAACATGGAAAATGATGGTCTCTGATGAATGAAGAAATGCCAGAACTGAAATGACAGATGTAAAAGGATTAAAGGATTTGAGACACAATAAAAAATTCAAAGACATAGTCATGCTAGGATGGCTACTTAGTACAGATGGAAAAACTAGCCAGAGAACTATATTCCCCACAAGGGCACTGATATTAAACCATTCACCAAATCAAGAAGGAATCTGCTGGTGAGAGGGAAACTAACTTTTCTAAGACACTCATGGGTTTCTTCCTTTACTAGGGAAGAAGAACTAAGGAATGCAGAGGTTATAAGCCTGATCATAGCTCCATTTAATGTACCAGTTTGGTTCCATGTAAAAAACAGAGGAATTCTAGAATATATGATGGACTACTATAATATCAATGAAATAGTGGCCCAAATTGGAGTGGTTGTGCCACATAAAGAATCTTTGCAACTGGATGCAGTGACTCCCGCCTCTAATCTTAGCACTCTGGGAAGTCAGGGTGGTGGATTGCTTGAGCTCAGGAGCTCAAGACCAGCCTGAGAAAGAGTAAGACCCTGTCTACTAAATATAGAAAAAAAAAATTGGTTGAGCATAGTGGCACCTGCCTATAGTCCCAACTATGAGGAAGGCTGAGACAAGAAGATCACTTGAACCCAGGAGTCTGAGGTTGTTGTGACCTATGACGATGCCATGGCACTCTATCCAGGGTGACAGAAGTAGACTCAATCTCAAAGGAAAAAAAAAAAAAATTCTTGGCTAAAACAGATGGAAATGGCCTCAAGTACATGTTACATGATCATTGAGTAAGTGAAAGTATAATTTTCTGAACTTGGTTCAGTCTGGGCAACAGTATATTGTTAGTCTTTTTCCAGGACTATGTTAACTCTCCCACTTTTTCTTCTAATGTATTTTGAGAGAACTGGCCCTGTCAGAAATCTCAAAGGACATCTCACAAGTTGTACTATACCTCACTGTTGTACTATAATTACGACATTATGCCATTAGACTAGATGAACAAGAAACACTGTGTATATTGGAGTCCTTGGTTAAAATATGAGCTCCAGAAAAGGGGAATTAACTCTGCTAAAATTCAGAGTCTGCAACATAGTAAAACATTTAGATAAGTTCAGAATTCTGAAGCCTAGAGGACATCTCTTCCAATATAAAGGATTTGTTACTGTATGTGGCACCTTTTTTCAGCACAATGCCAGGCAGGCCCCTTTGGGTTCTGATCAGCACATTCCACCCCTGCCGGTATTGCTATGAGATGGTACAAGTATATTACCATTCTGTGCCACAGGCAGCATTGCCTTTTGTGCCACGTGGATCAGCAGACCCTGTGATATTAGAAGCATGAATAGTGGGAAAAGATCCTCTGTAGAGTTTCTCACTAGCTCAATAGAAAAATTTAAATCAGACTTCTATGTTATAAAGTGATTTTTGGTCTTTTGGATATACACCTAGTAGAGTAATTGCAGGATCAAACAACAGGTCTACTTTTAGATACCTGAGTAGTCTCCATATCCAAAAGACCAAAAATCACTTTATAACAAAGATATTTACACCAGATTATTCATTGCAGCTCAATTCATAATAGCCAAGTTATGGAAGAAGCCCAAGTACCCATCAACCCATGAATGGATAAATAAATTGTGTTATATGTATACTATAGAATATTATGCAGCCTTAAAAAAAGATGGAGACTTTACCTCTTTTACATTTACATGGATGAAGATGGAACATAACCTACCCAATAAAGTATCTCAAGAATAGAGGAAAAATATCCAATATACTCAGTACTATTATGAAACCAATTTACAATCACTCACACTTTCATATGAAGAATAGATCACAATTATGGCCCAAGATGAAGGAGGGAGGAGAAAGGGATTGGAGGGGAGAGAGGAGGTCAGACCGAGGAAGAGTGAATGGTGGGATCACACCTATGGTGTATAATGCAAGGGTACATGTCAGATCTATTATTATAGAGTATAAATGTCTTAACACAATAATTAAGTAAACAAGATGAGGTATATATTAACCAGTGTGATGTAAGTATTCCTAATTCTATATGAAATCAGCACATTGTACCCCATAAATGCATTAATATATACATAATCTATATGTTTATTATTTAATTTTTAAAAAGGCACAAATGGGGATTAAAAAAAATAAAATAAATCAGACTTCTATGTATCTGGAACAACACTATGCCATTTACAACACAATATTATATACCTTAAAAGAAAGAAGATCCTGATGTGTTCTAGATCCTCAGAAATGATTACTAATAAAATCTTAAATGACTATGCAGCCAAAATGGCTTGCCATAAACTGGATTATTTTGTAAGAGTGTCCAGGACCAAGAGAAATCTATTTTATAAGCTGGAGTTTCTACAGAATCATGCATGAGCAGAGTGACGTAAGTTTATGTAGTATCATTGGTGTATCCATTTCTAGGGCTGACATATGAGGTCAGACAATTAAGTTTGTGAACTCATCCTAGAAAGAGTGCTAAATACCTCATTGCTGAGTATCACTATACTCCCCAGGTGGCCAAAGGGAGTACTGTGAAGGTGACTGTAGTGACATTCAGCAATGAGGTATGCAGCACTTTTTCTAGGATGAGTTTGTGAACTTAATTGTCTGGCCCCATAAGTTGTATGAAACCCAGTCATGCCCTATCATCTTTGGCCTATTTAAAACATTCCTTCACAAGGTGGTCCTTTGCAATATAGCCTGCTTGTTTTTTATCTATCTGTCCCAAAACATAATTCAGTTCACAACTTCCGACCATAATAAAGCCTGATGGCAATAGGGGAGTAATGTGAATAAATTCCCGGACAACCTGTAGGAATGCATCTGCCCCCACTCCTAACCTCTCTGGGACCTGTAAGTACTATATTTCTTCTGTTCCACGCATTTTGGTTTCATCTCCTCATTTATGTGTCATTTGCCTGACTTAATTCTTAGACTTAATTCTCCCCTTCCCCAGTCAACAGCAGTAGGTATCCAGGCTTGTGGCCTCTTTCAACAGAGAAACTGGAAGACTGACTAGAAAGAAACCGTAACAATAGAAATCACAATGCAAGGCCACAAGGCATGAGTAATCTACATAAATAGTTGATCCAGAATCCCACGTGATCTATCTTCCTTGTAACAGAGCTGATTATTTAGCTGATATGAAGATCTTTATGGGAGATATCTTCTGATGCAATGGCAATAGAAGAAAATATGTGAGATTGGATTACAGAAAGGTCACCTGAAAAATAGACGGTGAGTACATTACTGCCCTACTCAGGAGTGGCTTTGAAAGACATTGATAAAGAAAAATTCTCGGGGGTGGTGCCTGTGGCTCAAAGGAGTAGGGCGCCAGCCTCATATGGGAGGTGGCAGGTTCAAACCCAGCGCTGTGAAAAAAAAAAAAAAAAGAAAGAAAAGAAAGAAAAATTTTCATAATAGTGAGAGTAGTTTTGGGTGATACTTTGGTTATCCACATTGTATGGAAAAAGAAGTGCCTCAAAATCATGGATTCACAGTGATAAATGGTTTCTCTGGTTTTTCAGAGGCCAGGAATTAGAAATATTAAAGGAATTTGAAAGTTTAGGATAGAGATATGTAGATAAATAAGTAGGAAAGGGCACAAAATAACCAGATCCTTGGATTTCCTGATAACTTATACTGGAAACCTCTCATTACAGGAAAAAAAAAAAAAAAAAAAAAAAAAAAGATTTATGGCCCGTCAACATAAGCTAGTTCTGTGACCAGTCACATAAGTGCCATCACAACATGTGCATCATGTGCATGAACAGAGAATTCATGGTGGCAGAAACAAAAGCTGCAGATAAATTTAAGAGAAAGGGTTCCCTCCTATTAAAGCTGATGAATTTCTGCTGTTTTTACTGTCTACATGCTAGAAAGACACTAAAGCTGATTCTCTACAATGGCATTAACTTTCACAGAGACTAATTGGTCACATGGTGGCAAGTTGAAAGGCCTATTACCAGGGAAGGGGAAGAAAATGATTTTGAAGGTAACAAACATGTATTTTGGGATTTGGGTTTCTTCTTGCCAGCAAGTCTTCAGTTAGCCTCACAATTGGGGTTTACAGAGTATTTGCTCCATCAGCACCCATGCCACTAAATATCACATGAGAACCAAGTTTCTGTGTTTTGGCCAAGGTGTGGGTACAGGTCCATCACCATGTTGCCCTCTGGTTTGATAATATTCTATTCAACCTAGAATCTGTGGATCTTATGAAGATAGTTTGCCATTTTGTTTGCCAGGACAAATTGTACATGTCAAATCAATGACCTTTAAATAAAGCAATGATCCCAATATGTGAAATCCAAAAGTCTGGAAACCAAGTGGCATGAGTAACTATGGCTCCAGGTGACCTGCTTATGAGATTTGTGGTTCCCATTTCTTCAACTATGAACTACGTGAGTCTAGAGATTGCAGTTCCCACTGGAGGAGGCTTTCACAAAAAGACATAGCAAGAGTTCCATTGAAATAGAAGCTACTAACTATTTCTCAGTGTCTCGGCTTTCTTTGTGTTTCATTATTGTGGCAGAGATAAATGACACTTCTGTTTTGGAAGGCTCCTCTTAAGGCTCCTCTTATTCAGACTGGGCATGAAGAGCTACACTTGGCACAGAAATAATCTAATCCTCATCCTTTGGTAGTCTTTTGCCTCATTTTGGTAATAAGTGAGCACGTGCAGTGCCCACAGGTTGAGATATGTGCGATGGATAGATATGACCTTTCAGAGATGGGGTCTGTGTTATACCAATAGAAAGGCACCAAGACCAACAGAAGTACTTTTGCAGGGTGACAGGACTACAGCATAGAGGATAGTGATGATGAGGTGAGTCACACACTTGAAACTTAAATGGCAGAAGCAGCCATTCAACCTACTAACACAAATTTCCTCCAGAAGAAAAGTGCTACCAGAAACCTGAAAGAATTACCCTCGTCTTGGATGAGCATATTCTACAAGCCAAGGAGGTCAGAGGTGCTCAAGAAGGAGTAGACAGTGATGGACAATTGTATGTGCCATCCAGAATGACTTTTGGAAATTCATGCCATCCATGAATACTTCCTGCAGAAAGCTCTTCCAGCCCCATATAAGAATTGTCCTGACTGAAGGTAATCTCATTGTTCAAATCATTTCCTCCCTGGGCTTCCCGCATTGAATTTCTGATCAACAGGAGAGTAGAAAGGCCCAACTTTTTTGTCAGGATGAAACCTCTGTTCTATAATCATTCTTTAGATGTAGCCACTCTCAGTGAAGATACTTGTGGCACCAGCATAATCATGCATTTTTTACATGTAGAGCTGGATTACCTAGGATTTCACTCGAGCATCTGAGCCTTGATCCACATATGCTGCATTGCTATTTCACAAATTATTACAAGGCATCAGTTTTCTCTTACCATATTTTGGCCATGTATATGCATATTTTTTAACCCAAATTTTTGAAAGAAAATAAGGATGCACATTATAGATGGACAGTACTAATTTCATATCTATATAAATGTTTTAAATTCTTTTATCCATACCTAAGTGTTAAAAGTGTAACTCTATAAAGCAATAATGATATCTATACGCAAAATAATACCCTGGAATACAGTAATCAGTTTTGTTGAACTTACGATGAACTTGCAAAGAAAGCATTTTGAACCAATAAAGAACACTACATTTCTCATTGTATGCTTTAGGTGGGAGGTAGCAATCTAGCTGATACTTTTATGAAAATTACTGGAAAATCCCTTGGAAATGTTGAAACAATTTTTGTGTGCTGCAAACTTTAAGCTGTTATTAAATATGCTAAAAATCATGGCAATAGAGTTAATGAAAGACACTTTAGACCCCCTCCAACAGAGAAGGTCATCATTCTATGGGGGAAATAGGAAGAAAAACTTCATCAGATGCCAACTCAGAGGAAGACAATACAAGAGAAACCTCCAAGGTGGCTGGACATGGACTGGGAAGTGAAGACCTGGGTTCTGGGGCAATGCAAAATTGGGATCTCTGTTGCAACCAAGATAATACAAAAAGTTGTTATAAGGATTACAAGAGAAAAAAAAAAAACAAAACGATTTTTCAAGTATAGCTAAATGGTGGTTTAACTTTATGAAGAGAGAAGGTTTGAGCATAAGGACATGAGCAAAATTTTCCCCAAAGTTACAGCAGCCTTTATGTTTCACCCTTATATTATCAATATTTGAAAGACTTACAACTTTGAGCTGTCTCAATTCTCCAAAATGGATGAGGTCCCATGCACCTTGGATGTGCCATTCGACAGAATGCTGGATATCAAAGGAACAGAGGCCACGGCTGTTAAAACCATAGGAAAACACATTTCACTATTATTCTTGCCTGTTGTTCAGATGGGACAAAACTACCAACTATGATCATCTTTAAAAGAAAAACATTTCTGAAAGAAAAGATTTCCAGTGGAGTTATAGGCCATGTGAGTGAAAAGAATGAATGAATAAGGAAGGCATCAAAATCTGTTTTAACAAAGTCTGGTCATGAAGACCTGGAAGATTATTTAAAAAACATGTTTTGATGGCTTGGCACCTGTGGCTCAAGGGGCTAAGCCACCAGCCACATACACCTGAGCTGGTGGTTTTGAATCCAGCCTGGGCCCGCCAAACAATAATGACAGCTGCAACCAAAAAATAGCTGGCCATTGTGGTGGATGCCTATAGTCCCAGCTACTTGGGAGGCTGAGGCAGGAGAATCGATTGAGCCCAGGAGTTGGAGGTTGCTGTGAGCTGTGATGCCACAGCACTCTACCTAGAGTGAGAGCTTGAGGTTCTGTCTCAAAAAAAAAAAAAAAAAAGTTTTGCTTATTTTTGATTGCTTTAACACCCATGGTATACAAAAATGCAAAAGCAATTACAGTGGACTTGAAGATCCAACTTGCTGTGATGTTTGGTGGGCTAACCAGCCACCTGCAACGTCTTAATATGCCAGTAATCAAGACCTTTAAGATCCTAATGAAGAAAGAGTGGACATGGTGGATGCAGTCAGCTGGTAATGACTTAATACTTGCAGACAGAATCACAAGTTTGCGATTGGATCCTAAGATGATGGAACAGTGTCAAGAAGGAAGTGGTTATGAAATTATTTAAAAATGCCACATCAGCAATGAACTATAAAATTTACTGGGATGAAGAAAGTCACTCTTCAGAAGATACCAGTAATGTAGAAATTGAAGATGATACTTCTGACATTGACAGTGATGACGTGCTCATGGCCTTCTATGATGCATAAATAGCATAAATTGGTTACTGGTATGTAAAATTTCTTATACATTGTATCTGTGCTTGTGTTTGAAATTATTTGTTACATAAAATTTCTTGCACCATGGTATGGTTAAAAACATATACTAAAATTGGTTTATATTACAAAAAACAAGTACCTAATATAAACAAAAATTTGAATTAATTAAAATGAGCAGTATTTTTTTCTGAAGATTTGGGTCAAAAATGCAGGTATGCATTAAACATGGGAGTGTATCAGACAGGAAAAAATATGGCAACTCTTTGCAGAATACAGGGGCTTTTCGTATTTCCCTATACTTAGTGGGACACTCGCTTATTTCAGGTTCTCTTAGCCCAAGAAGCTAAACATGTGTATATATTTTTTTGCTCCCTAGTTATCTGGGTTCTGCTTCTTTCTTGGGACTTGTCTCATAGGGGTGACCCTCTTCATTTTTCTAAACCGCTCATACTGACTGAACTTCATTGATACTGGGAAATGTTCTGTTTTTCTGCGAGCAATGGTAAGGAAATATCGTCATGCAGTTGCCTTAAAATTTCCTCATTCTTAAATGTCACTGATTTACCATTCTGATCTTGGACTTTAGGAGCAGTCCCTGGTCTCTTATTCATTGAAATCTTAGAGTGGGAAAAACTAACCACAGCACTTCCTGAAACCTACCCACTTCCAAACATACAATGTCTCAGACCTTTCCTCAGGTGAAAATGTTTTATATAATATATTAGTCTGGACATATTTCCCTTCTTCTTGACTTTTGGGGCCACTCTAAGGGTAAACAACTAGTTCATTTCCTAACAGTTTGCAGTAGGCAGTTCTAATAATATCCTCAAAATGCAAATTTGATCATGTCATTATTCCTGCTTGGATACTTCAGTGGCTTCCCTATATTCTGAGGAAATAAAATACATGTAAACTAGAGGTATCTTATACATATATAAATATTTTACATCTTCTAAAATGTATCCAAAATGTATCTGATTTTTTGTTATAGTCCAGACACATTGGTCAAATTTTGGTTTCTTAGAAATACGCTCCCTCCTACCCAAGGTCCCTCCATATGGTTATTTTTCTATATTCCCCTTTTCACATTCTGCTTATAATTTTAATTGTAGTCTCAGCTTAAGAATTTTTTCAGGGAAAATTGTTTTCAATATTTTGTTCAAATATTTTTCAGGGAAATCCTCCCAACTTATGACACTTCTTTTATTGCATCCTTGAATATTATTAATGTAAACGTAATCATCTTAACACTGTCCCTTACAGTTATCTCAGTTTGAAATGTAAAAAGAATCCAACCGGACTACTCTACAACCAATAATTTGTTTTATATTGATCATTTATACAAGATTGTAAGTTTAGTTAGAACAAACCTTTGCCAGGCAGCACACGGGTAGTTTTAATATTGTATCCCCAACAACCTGCAGATGGTCTGAAAAATGGCAGCTTTCAACAAGCATTATGAAAAGTGAGTAGATATATGTCAACTTTATCTCCCATTCTCCTCCTTTGCACTAAGCTCCAGTTTACCACTCACCTTTCACTTATTCTACATCCCATACAATCTTTTTCTCCCTTTGCGTATTATTTTCCTTTCTATGATTTTGCCTAGCTCCATCTGTTACTTCAAGTCAGATGTAAAACATTTCTCATAGGGAAATTCTTAGACCAAAACAACCTGAAATTGATCCCCTGATATTTCTTTCACTTAACATGTTCTACAAAACACTCACAGCAATTGTTAGTTCAATCCTCCTTTCCTCACTAAACTATAAGAATCACAGGGCATAAGATATGCCCATTTCATATTGATATAGGGATAAGGCAGACAAAGAAGGTTCTCGAGCTTGAGTGGTGCCATTTTGATTGATACCAGACCCTAACCACCCTGAACAACAACGTTATTAGCAATTCACTGGCCCAGGACCTCTGAAAATTGATGACTTACTAAGCCGTGTATTTTATAAACTTTTAGTGCTTATCTTTCTGTGATAGCACTTTATGAATACCCTTTATGGCTGAACCGTTAGACAGTACTGGTCACATACAGCATTGTCCAGCAGAGTTTCTGAACATTTAAAACCATTACGTTGCTCCATAAAGAGTCTCCCTTCTGCTCAGGAGAGGAGATTCTTGCCCCCTAGTTGGCTCACCTTTGTATTCTTTCCTGCACAAAGCCAAGAACCTACTTGACAAGTTCAGGGGCCTTTTCCCCAGCATCAATATACCATTGAATGCCTAACCCCTAGCACTAGACCTAGAGACACATAAATGATTTTTTCTCACATGCTACTTTGAAATTGCAGAGATTCCAAAATTAATATAGTGCAGAAGGATTTTGAGCATTGACGCAATTATGAAGTTGACACAGTTGTTCTAATGCTATTTCTCTTGTTAATACTAATTAAAGAGATAATTGTCTTGCCCATAAAGGTCAAGAATATTTCTCAATAACATATGAGGAGGTATAGCCTATAACCTTTTGTTCTTTGAACTTCTAGCCATATATTTTTTGTATGGTATGTCCCAGTCATTTCTATTGCATGTTTATTGTGCAACTTCTATATAACACTCATTATTCAAAGTGCTTTTTAGGATAAGAGGAAACATTAGGAAATAGTCACTGGTTTCAAAATGATTTTGGTTATGCTGGGGAAATAATACAAACCTCCATGATGCTATTAAGTTCAAAAATGAGCAATGTAAAAATATAAAGCAAATGGTGCGGTAATAAAATATTGGAGTTTAAAGATCAGAGTGATCACTAGAGGTCAGAAGAGACAAAACAAATCAAATGTATTAAAGGAACTAGGATTTGAGCTTGTTCCTCCAAACTGAAAATAATTGATAGGAAATGGTTATTATCATGCCTGGATGATACCTACATAATTATGAAACCAATAATTATGCAAAACCAATTTGCCAAGCCTTGTTTTGTGTGTGTGTGTGTGTGTGTGTGTGTGTGTGTGTGTGTGTGTTTTAATAGCATCATCTCTGCCATCTGCAGGAGTCCATATTCACAGTCACTCCCGGGGAGGGTACTTCAACTCTTCAGAGCCCTTGCCACCCTCCTTACCATTACTATTTCAGGTATTGCTTTTAAAAAACAAATTAGAATATATTAGAAAAGTAAACTTCATTAGAATTGATTAAATCCTATTTGTGTCTCGTATAGCCAGAGCAGAGCACATTATTTATTGATCTCTTGCCCACATTCTTCTACTCGACTATTAGTAAATAAATTTTAATTTATAAAGAACGACCCAAAGAGTCAAATGTCATCTCATATCCACTAGAGTGCTAATTCTTGTTACTAAGATGGTGTCTTTCATATTCAAGAAATGTAATGCATATGTTACTTATTATAGGATTTCAATAAAATATTGATGTACTAATACTTTTTCCACTTACAGCATATGAGGCCAAGAGTTCAAGAAGCAAGAAAGTCTATTCAAAGATTCATCATGGAAGGATCCTGAAAATGCAGGGATTCTGTAGGGAATAATGAAGAATGCCTTCCTCTCTCACATTCAATGGATTTTTCTCTGACAAGGGTTGTGCCGTATTACTGTTCTAGACAGAATTCTGTGAAGTGGGAGTTGCAAGGAAATTTATAACATTACATAGGCCACGTTGAAATACTTTAGTATGATTATCTTTTATGTATTCTGTATTATTATTTTAAATTTATTTGTACTTCATAATTTCAAGAGTACAGGGCAGAGATTCAAACAGGCTATGGATAGCAATTGTTAATTAACTGATTTGCACTATGTTAGCTGAGAAAATCTTTAGAGCCAGATAGAATGTCTTTACCTAAATATCAATGCATAATATGTGTATTAGCTGAAAGTTATAAATCTTTATTAAAACTGCAAAAGAATATATTTCGTATAACTGAATCCATTATTTCAAAGTAGAAACACACATTTCTAAATGTATTTTCCTCTAATAAGAAAGACATATAGTAGGTTCTGGTACCATGTTCCATCATGCTCCAATTTTCCTCCATAATGTTTCAGTGTAACTATCTGAATAATTTATTTCTAATATTTTTCTTCATGTGTCTTTTTCAATTATTTAAACATTCTTTCATGACAATTCAAACAAAATTCTTGTGTTTTGCAATCTGGACTGGTTGTTTGGGTTAAGTCTTAGTCTTTGCTTATGCATTGGGTCAAAGCACAGTCTTTAAAACACCATACCTTAATCAATTATCTTCTACAGGTGGCTTTGTTTCTTTTCAATACATTCTGCAAATTCTGGCATTCTATTTCACTACATAATAGTGAGGCCTTATTTGTTAGCCTGTCTCTAACTGAACCTTCTGAATCAGTGATTGATGGAATTCTAACTGCTGGTTGCATTCTGACATCTGAAGCTTACCTTATGATTTTAGGGAAATGAGAGCAATATTTGGCTGGAAGCACGTTTTTATAACTGTACGGGCTGAAAATAATAACTGTGTCTTACCTAGCTTCACAGCATGTCCTTTCTAATAAATCAAGTAACACTTCACTGATAATGATGGCTCAGAATTCTGTTGTTTAATCACCTCATGACCACTTTTTGTAAACTGTATTTTCAAACATATTATTTTACTTGGTCTTTACCTGATGTGTTAGAAAAAAATAATACATACACACATTCAAAAATATGTATCCTTTTGATTTATTGCCTGTGGTCCTGGTAAAAACTTAAGGTAAGGTGCTCTGGGATTATTGGTTCAGAGAGGGAATGATGTAGCTACATACAGAGAACAGAGTCAAATTATACACTTCTAAGTCTCTAAGTACTCTTGAAAAGTTGGGTTTCGATTTGCAAGGACCTATCTTTTTGAGAGAGAAAGGTTTTAGAATTCAGAAGGCCTGTTTTTGCATATCAAAAGCAAAACTGAAAGGAATTAAGGCTTAGGGCTTTTGCAATTTAATTTTTTTTTTTTTTTTTTTTTTTTTTTTTAATTTAAAGAGTCAATCTCTTCCTTTCTTTACCAAGCAGTAGTGGAAAGAATTTTACAGGCAATATACAGAGAAGAAAAAAATTATTTCTTAATATGAGTTTAAAAAAAACAGGTGAGGTGTATCATTCGCTCTCTCCCCAGGCAGTAAGGACCAGTAAAGCCCCAGGCAGGGTTTGCTTCAAATGGAGTTCAGAGAACCTGTATCTCACTTGCTATTGGTCCCTGAAAAATGATGAGCCATAGGCATCCTCTGGAAGTAGTTTAGTTGAAATAGTGTTGGGAAAGGTCCATGCAGAGAGGACCTGAAAAAGCTACCAGTTGACATGGCTCTAAAAAATCAGGCAGAATATTCAAATGAGCAGATGACCATTTATTATCAAAACTGGGAAACTTGTGGGAAGGAAATGGCACATGATTAATTATTTAAGCAATTAAATAATTGCCAGAGAAAAACAGACATATAGTCACCTTACAGAGGAACAAATGCCAAAAGCCAGGAGGCCCAGTATGAAATAAGAGTGCGTTAAATTAAAACTAAATGTGAGGCTGTGACTACAGTTTACTGAAAGCCAGAGGGAATAAATAAAGGTAATAAGATCATGGAGGAAGCGTAGACCTAATACCATTGCACAGCTCTGACTTCACACCCCAAAGAGTCTTACGTCCTAGGTAAGAATAGGGAGTACAAGAGGTAGGCAAGGAAGTAGAGGGAGAAAGTTATAGAAAAGATTAAGGAAATTTGGGGTTCAGGGTCCTGGTTCTCCAAACTCAGTTGACCTGCTTTGATTATTCAGTGAAACTAGAAAGTTCAACTGAGGTTCCGATGAATAGAAAGCAAAAGTGTGTAGAAACTAAAAGCCAACCTGGAGCAGCACAGGCAGCCCAATAGAGGCAAAAGTGACTGTGCACAGGCTTTAGTATAGCAAAGAGAAACTATATTCAATAACAAAGAGAAAGCTTAGAGCACTTCCAAAGGGAGTTGGAAGTGGGTCCCTCTCACAAGTGAGAAGAGACAGCGACACCAAGGCAGTGTCCAGGAATAAATATCCTCTGCTTCCCCATTTGAAATTGTCTGTAACTCTTTCATTGGTCTCTCTGGGCCTCCAGGCCTGGTCTTTTAGTCACTGGATACCTAGGTAATCTCATACCCACTTTCTTTTTACTCTTGTGGCAAGAATTTCCAAGTGCTAATCTAACTGATGAATGTTCCTATGAGCCCTCCAGACTTACTCATTCAGCAGGCCAGACTTTGCTCCATTTTATTGTCTGATAATAAATTATATGATGATGAGGTAGAATTGGAGTTACAGGAAGGCAGTTTTATCTTTACTGAATTGCATTTTTGGCTTAAAATAAGTTATGCAAGCTATACTCCTGAGCTACACAGAACTGAGTGATGCTTTCATTTTTCAGATGAAGAAATTGAGGCTCAAAGATAATTACTGACCAATCTCAAATCTCAAAACATATAAAGTATGGTGCTTGGACATAAACTCATATCATCTGCTTCTTTGTGTGGTACTTACATTCATCATTTTTTCCCCCTATTTTTGCCAATGTAGAGTTATCCCTTAATCATTCTCCCATAAATGTATCCTTTTTTCTTGAGATTGGGAGTAAGGTTTAGGGATTAAGGAAGATTGCTGGATTATTGTGATCAGCCTAATGCATATATATATATATATATATATATATGTAGATTTATATATATACACATACATGTAATAGAAAATAAGACTATTTATTAGACACATCTGCTATTTTAGAAAAGCCATATATATATACATATATATAAATATTTATATTCATACATATATAAATATAATTTTATATTTTTGATGTTTCCTTATAACTCTTAGTGCTATCTATCAAAAATTAGTTATTTTTGAACATATTTGTTACCTGCACTCTTCTTTTTACCATTAAAATGTAACTTACATGAAAACAGAAAATGTGCATGTTTTGCTTACTTTTATAACACTGTATCTAAACCCTTGTTGTGTTCATGATGTGCAATGAATAAGTATTAGTAAATCATTTGTTAATGAAGAAACAGTGAACATCATCAGGTCTGACCATAGAATAAACAGAAAATTAACTGATCCATTTTAAGATTTATTTTTATGAGTACCATTAAATTTGCTGCTCTATGAATTTAGTTAAACATATTATAATAGACATCTCCAGAATGGTCATTCTCAAATCTATCATGAATCATGATCATTTGGTGAACTTGTTAAAAAAGCAGATCCTCAAACCTCATCAGTAAAGATTCTACTTCAGTATATCTGGAATCTACCTGAAAACATTTATTCATCATTGAATAAGTATTCTTAAAGATATGATGATTTTAATTTAGACTCTAGAGCTATAATTCAGATTTTACTATTTTATATTTCTATTTCAAATTCCAATCTAAACTATATGTTCTTATCTCATGGTAGATAAAGTTTCGGAAATGAGAGAACTGTTTAGTCAATTTAAATGGCTGAGACAGTAATATTAAAGTCACTTCAATAACTTCTGGTAATGATATATAGAGGATACCAAAAAAAGGTATACACGTTTTAAGGAAAAAATAAACTGTATGAAAATGGTAATTCTTTCTCTCTCTTCCTTTCTCTCTCTCTCTCTCTCTCTCTCAAGGATGATCACAAGTCATGTTTGACTTCTACAATTACAAGAAATGCTTAAGGAACATAAGATAAGATGAGATAAGATAAGATAAGATAAAATAAGATAAGATAAGATAAAGTGCTCTTATAATGTGTATACACTTTTTGGACACCCTCTGTATTTTTAACTCCTAATTTCTACATTAAACTCTTGTTTCTGTTTTTCTACTTAAATAATTCTACATAAAGCAAACTTTTTACACCTTTCAGCATTTTTATGATTATTAAGTGCTAATTTTTATAAATTATAGAGTTAGAAAATATGTACCTATTTCATATTATGAAGAAAATATATGGAACATAGTATTATTTTAAGAAAAAATGTTCCATGCTCATCATTGATATTGTATGCAGACATGGACCTTCATTTTAAATGTGGTTAAGTGGTGGGCTCTTGAGATAGATTTAGTAATCTGCACATGTGAGTATTAAATATAGTAATCCAGAGAGGCATACTTGCAGACAAACTGGGTTTACACTTTGAAAAGAGAACATATATTTATAGCAAAAAGTTATGTCTTCACAGTTAAATCCACTTAAGAGAAATGATTATTAGCAGGTGCCTGAAATCTACTTTTTACTATAAAAACTAAAAGGTTGATGATGTGATTGATACCAGCTCTACATGGACAATACCCAAATCTCTAGATTAGGTCTCATATATCAATCTCCTTACTAGACTTAAGTATCCAAATGAAGTAAAATTCCATTGGCCAATCTGAAGTTTGTTGTTGAAAAACAATGTAAATCTTTTTTTTTCCCCCTTGGGAAGTTTGCATTTACCCACCATGGTTTGTTTAGCAATTAAAGGCAACTGACACATAAAATAATGATGCAGAGTGTGTGTGGGACAGGAGATGTGGATAAGCAATTTGAAGACAGAGTTCAAATTATTTGGATGACCTAAATATATCACACGGAATTGTGACTGGACAGAATTATCAAAAAAGTCTTATAGTGAATCTGTATAATTTAGATTGAAGTAGTAAATGTCAGTAATACAAACCTTCATATAATATTTTTAAGCTTTTGAATATCTAGGAAACATCCTAATCTAACACTCTAAAATAAAATACAGAAATTGTTTTTGCCTAGTCATGGGAAATATATATCTCAGACGTGAAACATTTAAATGTATAAATTTATCTTGTATTGTATTGTACTGAAAAGATTAGATAACATCCCAGAAAGGTGAATTATCAAGTTATTAATGGTTTGTATGACACACATTTGATTAACTGAACTAATAATGAATGGTGACATTATAAAGACTATCCAATTCATTTACTATATAATAATATTCTGGTTAACAATTAAGAAAAGTAGCCAGTCATTATCAATGTATCATTGTGTGTTGTTCTAACATTAATCTGATCAAATTAATGTACTGTTACTTTTAACTTAAGCAGGTATTATTGAATACTTCATCATTTCAAAATATCCATGACATATTATCAAAATATCAAATGCCTAACTTAACGTTTAGCATAAAGGTTCATTTGATACTCATATAAATGAGAACTTTCATTACAGGTATAATTAAATCCTGGAATTACAAAAACTTTTTAAAATTATTTAAATATTTAACAAGACTACCTTCAATATTATAGTTGTGAAGAATAATAATACATTTAAAGCTATGGAAATTCTTTTCCACACTCCACTTTTAGCCAGTAGATCAGTTAATTTCTATTAAGAGACAGAAATATGACTTCATATTAATGATGGAATCAAAACAGATGGAGCTACTAATGGTTCAGGCAGGAAATTGAAGTAAGAATTACAGCCTCCTACCCTTATATCTAACACTGATTCACTGAATGACCTTGGGCAAATTACTTAAGCTGCCAGGTCAAATTTTCTAAGTGCACATCTTCTTTTTTTTTTTTATGCCCAGAGCTCATATTAACAGAAAAAGAAACTCTAGAGATATAGAAAAAGGAAATGATATAAAATAGAGCGGAGGAAAAAGCCAGTGGCATCAAAGAGATTAAGTGGTTTACCCAAAGTTTCACAGTTAGTGTGAGGACTACTGGGGATTCAGAATCAACTATGTGACTCTCTGTATCTCCATTTGCAAGCCTTAATATCAGCATAGTAATAACATCCTTGAATATTGGTGAGATGCCATGAGTTTAGAATTTCCCAAGTAAATTATAGGTATTTAATACGTATAATTTTTTAAATCCTTTTCTCCAACACCAAATACTGCTACCTATTTTTACTTTTAGAATGTACATAGATGTACTTTTTTTTTTTTTTTTTTTTTTTTTTTTTTATTCGAGGTT
>CAUYPK010065080.1:0-32962 GCA_963574355.1 Loris lydekkerianus
TTTGACAAAGGCAAAAATTAAACCAACCTTAAAAATAATGTGCAAAAATAAAAAAAAAAAAAAAAAAAAAAAAAAAAAAAAAAAAAAAAAAAAAAAAAAAAGAGAATATACTTACTATACTTTGAAATTCTTTTGAAAACAATTTAATTGATGACCTTTAAAATTCTTCAAGGCACACCTAAGACCCTCTCGGGGCATGTGCCACACCAGTTGAAAGTCACTGTTCTAGATTGTTTGAAGGATTCTAAGAGGTATGTGTTGAAGTTTCCATGGAGACAAGGATATATGCCATGAACATTTCCTCTCAGAGGCTAATTGTGTGTCCAGCCACTGTCCCAGGCTGCAGGCCAGAGAAGGGCATGCGGGAGGCTCCCTGGAGGAGGCCGCTGTAGGACATGATCATCTTAGTGCCTGGCCCTCTTCAAATTCCTGAAACTCTAACCGGGCCACGCTGCGCACTTCCAGCTCCCTTTTGTTTTCATTACCTAACCCCTTTGTTCTGCTTTCTCATTTCCTTATTTTAAAGAGAAAAATAAAATAGTAACTCCTTCAACTGCCTTTTCTTAAATAAGACCCTCTGCTTCCTTCAGGCTGTAATGCTTGAGACTGGCTTTCTCCAAATAGCAGAGCGTGACTGTGAATGCAGAGCAAAGACTTGCTGAGGACCCTGAATACACCGTGCTCAGGTTCCTTCATTTAAAAGGCTGGCCTTCACCTGAAGACCTCAGGTCACTTGCAAATGGCAGTTTCATGAACATCACAAATGTACATGCATACAAGGTGAGAAAACCAAGTTCACAAACTCATCCTAGAAAAAGGGCTTCAAATCTCACGGCTGAGTATCACCATGGGCAGCTTCAAAATACTCCCCTTCGGAAGCTATTTTACTGTTTTCCTGGAATGGCCATTAGAGATATGTATGGTCACACCAGGTCTGGCAATTAAGTTTGTGAACTCAATCTAGGAACTGTGCTTTGAAGGGTGGACTGGGCACTGTCATCAGTCACAGCAGGAGAACTTCCACGCTGACTGTCCTGATACTCCACAGTGAGGGGTGGAGCACTTTTTCTAGGATGAATTTGCAAACCTAATTGTCTGACCTTGTAATCTGCGTAGGGTACAACCTCCACAGTTGACCACCTTCCTGTATTGAACACCTCTGTCAATTGCCCTAATTTTCATAGACCAGACATATACCACATGTACACATCCGTACAGTAGGGCTCATTTCTTACATTGGCTACCTCGATACGGTGACCAGTTTGTTATAGTTCCTTGGGTCGTCAACTTACAGAGGCTCTATTATATATCACGATCCAACGGCAATGATAATAATAATGACAGGTAGTTCACATTTTTAAGAAACAGGTGATTTCTTTCTTTATGTTTTTTAATTACAGTATATTTTTGCAGGTGATAAAGCACGTTTTCTCAAATGTCTGACAACATGTCGATTTCCATCTTAAAGGTTTAGTCAATGGCTCTTTCAACTGTAAGATTTGTGACAACAGGCTGGGCCCCTGCCCTCTGTCCTTCAGGTACTGTCATCTCCTTAGCAATCCCTCCAAAACCTCACTAATTAAACTTGAATTGTTCAAAGGGAAAATGTTATGTTTCACCAGCTGTGGTGTTATTAGCATTAATTTGTTGATCTGAGTAATATTTATTTAATTCTGACTTCATTCTAGGCAACTGGGGATGTTTGCTGGTAATATTATCATTCAAAAAGAACAGGACGAAGAGGGCAAAGTGTGCTCAGGACCAAGAGAAGCACACACCAGTCTCTTAGTGAGGGACCCCTGTGTGCAGAGTGGCCGGCCAGGGATGGAAAAGGGAGTCATCTGGGAAAATGAGTTCATGGAATGATTTGAGGAAGAATTGTCTGCTTTGCAGGGGGGAGTTGCTTAGTGGTGTCTGAAATAATTTGCATTTCAACGCTATTTATTTGGGGGCAAATATAAAACATCCCAGTAAGAAAACCTTGGCTTAAATATACTTGAAGATTCAAACTGAACTTACTGATAGGGGAATGATTCTGTATAAATATTAATAGAAAAATCAACAACATTGTTGGATGGGGTATCTCATGCTCCTCTGAGTTAATCGTAGACACTGATGGAAAGTAGGCATGTTTGGTTCTAGCCCTACTGCTCCCCAGAAGTTTGGATACCCCCGTACCCCTCTTTGTTTTCTTTTCAGAGGTAAAGGTAAGATTCCTTAGCCTTATTATTTGTTAATTCCTACAGGGTGTTGATAAAAGATCAAACCCACACCTAATAAGATCAATTCTATTAAAACCCTTTCTAATCCCATGTAAATGATTTTTTATTTATAGATAAAAATAAGCAAAAACATTTTATGTAACGTAAAATAGACAATAAAATCATCAGGTAAGTTCATGTTTATGTTTTTCTCTTCTAAAACTGTAGGATAATCATAAGTAATCCCCCAACCTCTTTCCTGCCCAAAGTAAATAAGAGCTGGGGAATATGGGTGGCAGAGAAACTGGAATGGAAGGGGGTTTATAAGTTTGGGCAGGAGTCCTAGAAAGCAGAAATATGAGAAGCCATAATACTGGGGATGGTATGAGGGGCTGAAGTAAAAAGAATCATCTCACCATGTCTTCTTTTAGGACCAACTCTGGTGCTATTTATTTAATAGCTATAAAATCTGTAGTTGAAAGTTAATGCAATCAATATCTGGGACTTACAAATTGTTATGCAACCAAACTTCAGCAGTCAAACCCGTATATTATATTAGCAGAGGTGCCCTCCTCCCCATTTTCCCATTAGCTTGAAAATAGGGAATGAGAAACACTAAAAGGCACAGACAGATAATGGCTGAGCTGGAGAATTTTAAATAGGTTTCCTATTTATCAAAGCTGACTTTTACCATCCCTAATAGATAGGCAGCTTTGTGACCCAGAATGAAAAGGAGATGCTCTTTCACTAAAGAATCCTATGCCTATGAAAGGACTTTTTTTTTTTTCCTTTTGGGAAAATTCAAAACTTCTGAGTAAGAAATTGCTCGGGGGACACACATCAGTAGTGTGGCACAGAACGCTGGCTGTTTGTCTACCCCATGGAAGCTCATTATCGTTCAGGGGCTGCCGTCACCTGCCATGTGAGCGAGACACTTAGATTGCTGCCCGTTCTCTTTTAGGCTTGACGATAAGACATCAATACACAGACCTACTGTGCTAAAGTAGGTCTTGTCTGAAGGCTTCAAGCAACTGACATGCTACTTCATCATTAAAGTAATTCTCCATGGGAGTCTAATATCATGATGTAATGATTATTCAGTGTAAAGTCTGTGAATGATCCAAGGGTATTTCCAGGTCTGTGACAAGAGAACTATTCCGTTATAAAGTCAAGTGATACCACTTTTAAAAAGCTTTAATTGCTACCAAATGCAATTGCTGCGTTTAAAGCATCATCTGAGACTTCTGCCTCCTTTCATTTAGCCTATGGCTTTCTTGCTTGAACATCTCTCCTACCTGGTTTTAGACTCTTGGTCTCATTTCCTCCCCTCCTACCAAATCTGTCCGTCTCTTTATAGCCCCCAGTCTGGTAAATGGTGCGGCCAGTTGCTCCGATGCAAACTTTGGTGTCACCATGACCTCGGCTCATTTTCTCACTTCATGCATCTTCTTCATTAGCATCTTCTGGCCCTCATTTTTCAAAATATACCCAGAATTTAGCGAATTTCGATTGCCTTTATTATTCACATTTATTCAAGCCACCAAATCCCTTACCTAGATGATTGCTAATTGCCTTTTAACTACTTTCTCAGTTTCTATCATCATATCCTACGGTTTCTTCCCAATATAGGAGTGAAATCCTTTTGAAACACAAATCAGACCTTGTTACTTACTTTTTTGCTCAAACCCCTCCAGCTGGTTTCCATGGTGTTTAGAATAAAATTCAGAAGCTTTCCCGACAAGTCCTACATGATTACCTCTCTCTCATTCCTCCTTCCATTTCTACTTGCTCAGAATCCCGCTGTCCTTCTTGATGTTTCTGGAACCTGTCCCATTCCCACTCAGGGTGTGAGCACTGCCTGCTGCCTCTGCCTGGAAGACCCCTCCTTCCCTCCTCCTCCACATGCTCATACCTCATTTCCTGCAGGTCCTTACTCCAAACCCACTTGTGCTATCTAAAGTATCCCTGCCACCACCCCCACCTCCATCGCTCTCTACGCCTGTCCCTTTCTCCGCATGGCACGCATCACCATCTGTCATTGTATTATGTAGTAATTTGTTTATCTTTTTATCTGTCTTTCTTGCTGTAATGCAGTGGAGGGATTTTCTTTTTTGTTCCCTATCTTACTCTTGAGACATAGATGTAAGTAATACTCAGGCCGAAGTAGCCACTAAGAGAAAAAGTGTTGGACAGACGAATAAATGCTATTTTTTCTACAATGCTTTCGTGATTTGGGAATTGATTAGTACTGATAACTGATAAGTTACATATTTTAAATTCATCTTCCAAAATCACATTTACAAAAATAAAAAGTTGCCTGACATCTGCTCTTTAAAATGTAAAATTCTAAATGTCCCAAACCAAAACAAACAAAACAAAAATTATCCCATAGTCTAAAACAACCCAATTAGGTTAAATAATGCCTCCTGAGTGTACTTCTGCCTTGAGCCAGCTCATCCAGATACTACATCTGTTTATATTAATGGTTTGACTGGGACAACACTATATTAGACTACGTGTAACATTTGATTTTCAACTTTATTAAAAAACACTAATTCAAGCCACACCTTTTCTTTACTTATTGCCTCTCCAACATTTTGTTTCAGAGTCTCCTAATAATATTTCCACAGAGGTCAAGCCCATCTGCTTGCCATTTGCCTTGGAAGGGGGGTCTTGCCAATGTAAGCTTTTGATAGTCTCCTGTCTTGAATATTGGAATTTTCTCTCCTCTGTATATCCAACCAGTGTGAAGTCTCATGATGCCTGAAGTAGCATCAATTTCATTTTCCATTGTATCCCTGTGCCTGCTGAGGTCTCTAACACAGAGGAGGTGCTCACTGAAGGAATTGGCATAATGACTTCTAGTAATGTATTTCTCTGTTACAGAGTGTATCTTTCCTCTGCCTGTCTGCTTTCTGCTATAAAGATTTAAGGTATTACTCTTTCTGAAGCTACATAGGACAGGCTAAGGGAAACTGCACAAGAAAATGCTCCATATAACTCTTGCAGGAAAAAATGGGCTAAAAAACGAGTGCAGTATTAATCACCTGTGCTTTCTAATAATAATGAGTTAGCGTAGCACAAACAACACAGTGGGTTGTGCTAACAGACAATTTCCAAGTAAATTGAAAATATTAGGAGAGGCTCAATGAAATTTTTTTTCCTATTAACATGTCAACAGGACACAGCTTTTACTCATGGGCATTTCCTTCTAGGGCACCTGTAAAACTAACTTTGGTGCCAAAAAAATTGATAAAGTCTGTTTTTAATTGCTTAAAAACAATAAAATATATTTCCCAAATTTCTGAATTTAATTTTACATTCATAAATATATTATTACCAGAGACAATTGGAATGTGAATTATAGCATTTATCTAATATTCATGAAAATATAGTAAGTGGGAAATTAAAAAATATATATAAGTGGATCTGTTTTAGGATGTTTCCATCAGATATAATCAGGGTTACTGCCTATGTTCACACATTTTTTGAGAACTCCTTAGAAAAGAAAAATTTTAAAGTAGCTTGGAAAAAATATAATAGCTGTGCTAGACCATTTGTGTTGCTGTAACAAAAGATGTGAGACTGAGTGATTTACAAATAACAGAAGTTTATTTCTCACAGTCCTGGAGACTGGGAAGTCTAAGGTCACAGCACTGGCACTTTAGTGTCGGGTGTCTGGTGAGGGCTGCTCTCTCCGCCTCAAGAGGGAGCCATGTTGCTGTACCTTCACCTGGTGGGAGGCAGAAAGGCAAAGGGGTGAACAGCTTCCTTGCACCTCTTTTATAATCCCATTCAAGAGAGAAGATTCTTCATGACCTAATTGCCTCCCCTGAACCCCAACCTCTTAATTCTATTGCATTGGGAATTAAGTTTCAGCATGAATTTTAGAGGGGACAAAATCATTCAAACTGTAGCAGCAGCCATCTTCCAAATTTCTTTTTCAAATAAAATTCCTTTTCCTAACACATAAATGGTCTGGGATAGAATCATTTAATTTCAATGGTCTTGATAAAGATTAAATTTGGAAAAGCAGAGCAAGAAACTTCCCAGAAACTCTGGGTGCGGGGCACCATGGGGCACATTTATCTCTTGATTTTAGGCCCAATCACTTAGTGTAAGTAATAAGAACATTCCTGGTCATCATTTCCTCACCAGAACAGTTAGCAATAACAATCATACATACACAGGTATTACTACAAACCACATTTATATACCCCACTACATTAAAACAGAATCTAAATGTATCCCCATTTCAACTTCCTTTGAGCCAGATCCAGAATATACCCATGGCTTCTTCAATGCAACCTGATGGGAAGAGAATTGTGAAGGAGGGAAAGTCTGCAAAAAAGGGTGCTCTGAAATTGATTTAAAATTTCTTTTGCAAATTTTAACACAGCATAAAACCAGGAGAATATCAGTAAAGTCTCTTTCAGTTCTTTGAAAGGAGTGTCTTCATAGGAGGGGCACTGAAAGTTAACTTTGGTTGGATTCTAAGGAGACTCGGCTTTGGAGGTGTTGTATATAACACACAAGATCTGTCCACGGGGCATCTCAAAAAGATGGTGTCCTTTGAGGTCCATTCTCTCAGATCCAGCTCCCAGCATCACTGGATGAGGTAGAGGGTATTCTTTCAGTATATTTTGTAAATATGATAAAGATGGAAATGTTCTGATACCACTTTTACTAAAATTCAAAGGTCTCTATCTCCTATGTCACCACTTATATTAGAAAAAAATTATTTTCAAAGGGGAAAAGACATCTATTTGAAAACATAAATAGATCTTAATACTCTTATATTAGTCTAATTAATATTAAACACTACCTTTACAAGGCTTCCAAATAGGCCACACACACACAGAGCATACTATTGTGTAAATTATAATAGCATTAAAGAAAGTCTACAAGAATTCATTAAGATGTAATCAAGACTTTGCAAACTCAACTGTTATTTGCAGTTATAACAAAGTGACTGTAACTTGTCTCATACTCTGAAAAACAAACACTTTCACGTTACTTTTTTTGCTGAATTTTGCTCATTGGTCATGTCTTATAATTGTCCAGCTTTTTTATGTATCTCCTCCTTTTAGCAGAAACTCTTGAATCCTCCTCTTTTGTTATATCTATGGGAAATTATCCTTAAATGTAAGGAGTGCTTATCATTGTGTTCTGTGCCATTGTCCATTATGCATATTACAATATTTACTACTGAATTAAGCCATAGCTTATAAGGAAATTTAAAAATAAGTACAATTGTAGAAGTAAGAAAAAGGAAATAAAAGCACACCTGATCTTTGGGAAGCCCATCCCAGTGGCGGTCTTCTCAAAGCTGCAGGCCATAGGCATTTCAGTTCCAAACACGGCTATGGACCTCTCAGGCTTTCTTGGTGATACTTTCTGACTAGGACTATTTCTCTTGTTAAAGATGTAAATGAAGAGTAATTAGAGAAACTAGTAGTTAGGTCCAGCTACTCCTGCATTGTATGTCATACTATGTGTCACAACCATTATGCCTTCTTCTCATATTTAAGGCCCA
This sequence comes from Loris lydekkerianus, assembly GCA_963574355.1. Lineage (NCBI taxonomy): Eukaryota > Metazoa > Chordata > Mammalia > Primates > Lorisidae > Loris > Loris lydekkerianus. The sequence continues at coordinate 7,738 of CAUYPK010065080.1, forward strand.
AGGTCAATTAATTGAGCATTTGTCTTCATATTGCCTTGCGTTTTTCCTTGTGTTGCATGAGTTATTTTCTCACCGCTACCGGGATACTGTTTTCTCAGGACAGAATACATTTTTAAAGAACAGTTCTTGGCGTAGTCGTCAGAATTCAGCAGTGTTAAAAACAGTCGGTGGCAGTAATGACAATAACGTGTATTTACTGAAGGAATGAATGAATATATGAATACAGGGGTGGGATGTCTTAGAGAAAGTATGAGTGTCATTTTTAGTAGCTTGTAAGAAAGATCACTGACATTCATTTTTCTTTCTCTTTTTATTCTTTTGTTATTGTTGTCATTGTTGCTGCCCTGGCAAGAGTAAGCAGAGCTTTCCAGACTTGTTTTATTTGGATAGGGTATCACTTAAGACCAGATCTTATACTTCTAGGTTACAATGCTTAAAATTATTTAGCAACTAATTAAATATATATTTTATGTAACTAGGTATAAATTTCCTAGGCCTTAGTTCATAACACCAATACTCTAATAAAAATATTTCTTGTTTTCTGGATTTGTCAATAAAAGCTTACAGAAGTGAGTGTAATATTGTCTCATTACAATTGTGGAGAGAAAATGGTCTAAACTTGGATTGATTTGAAGATGTACATTCTAAGTCCAGCAATAGAGTAAAGGTTGTGTTTGATATTAGTTAGACTAATATAAGAGTATTAAGATCTATTTATGCTTAATCTTTCTCTCATTCATTCATTCAACAGAAAAGCAGTAAGGCCCTATTAAATATCACCACACTAGGGTAGGCTCTAGACACCAGATGGACGTGACACTGTACCCCTTCTTAAAGAGTTTGCTGCATTTGAGGGAAAAATTCATTGTAAATAGTTGACGAGCATTTGAATTTGATGATATGGGTTCTTTGGTCTGAGCCTTCAAGGTTAGGAGCCTCAGCTTTGAAGAAAAAACAATCTAACTTTGGAAACTAATTATAATTTATAGGATCGAGCAAGCTATATAAGCTCTCTGAATTGTGTCTTCAGTGACCAATTTTAAAGGATGGTGTAAGGATTAGATGAGATTAAGTTGGTACATTGTCAGGTACATGGGAGATGGATAAAAACTTCAGCCTTGCTGAGCCCTTCTTTTCCACCCCTTCCTGGGTCCATGTTGGGAGAGCTAGAGTAAGGCGGTTAGGACAATATAAGGAAAGAAAAGAAAAAAATGCTATGACTCTTCTTTGAAACGAAGTACACTCATCAATTCTACCTGTATTTTTTTGGTTAAATGAATGATCAATTAAAGTCAAAATTCTCATGGACTTGGAGACAAAAATTCTCAAGAGATCAAGAGTTCTGTTGAGGATTGTTGTATAATTGTACTGTCAGCATTTATACTTAAGGTGTTGTTTGCTTGAGATGAAGGACAAATACATCATGATGTATTATGACATACACAGTGAAGGAAGGTATTGATGTAATGCAGGGATTATCGGTGGGAGAACTGAGTATGAGATGCAAAGCAGAGTCAACCCACCACAGAAAGGAGTGCCACAAAGAAATGCTATCATCAACAGTCCTTGATTAAACCTAATTTGTACATACCAATTTATAATTATTTTATAATCAGCAACTATGATAGTACATATGAAATTCTTATTTTCCTAATTCTATTAAATTTGATTATAACTCAGCTTAATGCTAATCTGAACTAGAAAATTTTCAGGTTTATCAATTGACTATTAAAATTGACATTTGAAAGCATGATGCTTTATGTTTTATATGACTTGATTTTTAAGGGGTGGTTGTCTGAGTTTCCTGTAATTGCAAACAAAAATTGGAGATATTAATGTATCCTTAATCTTATATTTGCAAAGTCCATTTTCTGAATTAATATTATTAAGTCAAAACTGAAATAATACATTAGATATAAAACTAGATCTGAGGCTTTATCTTTTAACCATTAGCTTTCAAGTTTGACAATTTAATTCTAGCATCACAACATCATTCATCACAGTAAAAAAAAAATTAAATTGTATTGGTTTTGTAGGCTTTTTTTTTTAGTGTTTAATATTTCAATTTATTTTCATTTTATAGCATTGTGTCCTAAAAACAAGCAGATTTTGTATCTAGCTTTATGTTTGTTCAATCTTTTTTCACTTTACCCCAAAATTAAAATCAATAGTTGTTACTATATTTTGTTCTTTGAAAGTGGTTTCTGCATTATTTTATGTTGTAGAGACACTGGAAAAATCAACCATAATCCATAGCTGAAATAATGTAGTAATCTCCTTACCTTATAAAAATAAAAGGAGGAAGGTGTTTTTAGAGAACCATTTAGCTACATTACCTGGTGATGTCCAAAAGAAACAGCGAGCATCACTTAATTATCAGAGCCCTTTCAAAGTGATTGCCCATGGAAGAAAGGGCAGAATTAAAACCTTGGTTGACTACAAATGTAATTGAATTAGAACACACAGATTAACTTCTGAGCATAAGAATCTGGTATTTTTATAGACAAGCCCCAGAAGCTTGGCTTAATCAAACATGGCTTTGACAGCGGCAATAATATTATTGTTGCCACATGCCTTCCCAAGCTTCATCTGTGAGAGGAAAAGTTAGAGAGGATTGATTAAATGGAGTGTTAAGAAGGGAAATTACCTCTTATCAAGGTAATTCCTGAGCATCTTCACTTATATTAATACATTTCTTTTGAAGAATATGGACTATAGGAAGTTCAAACATTGCCAAGTAAAAAGATGAGTATCTTTGCCTCAGATATACACTGCCTTAGATTTTTCTAAATCACACTACAAACATCAGCTAAGACTTATCTTAAAATCACTAGTGAGTAACCAAGATACTTTGACAGAAAATTAAAAACTGTTTTTATATAGTACAAGCGTGACGATTGTTTTAAAATCATGTCCTTTAACTCACCTGCTGTGTTACAGAGATTAATGAGTCATGTTACAGCTGCTTTCATTTACAGAATGAATGTTTTTATTTAGACAACTGAGATCAGCAGTATTTTATTTTTGCATGTTATGTTAAAAGTGATTAATGGAACATAAAAATTAGAGACTGTCCACATAGAAAAGCAAATCTAATTAAATTGGTAAGGCTCTTAGTTATAGGCAAACATTAAATTTACATCATTAAGATATTAAGAAATTAACTAAATGTGACCATTTGTAATGTGATCAAGTTCTAATTTGCCTATTGATATATTTCTTTTAGCCAGAAAGCACCACATATTCTGCATAGCCATAGCTATTGTAATTATTTCTTAAAGTGCCTTACAAAAAATAGTATTTGAAAGTTGAATTATGCAAATTCCTTTTGTACTTTGTTGCATTTTAGAAAATTTGTGTAATTCAAGATAAGACTGCTGATCAGAGACATCAGCTGCCAGATTATCTCAGAAAGAATGAAAAGTTTCAGATGAAAAAGGAAAAAAGAAATCCAAAAGAAAAAAAAAAAATCAAAACAAAACAAACAACCCCCCAAACATGGACTGGGTATAATTCTAAGGGGAAAGGGTCAGAACCAACTCAGATTCCATGGGAAGTATTCGCAGAGAAGAATAAGGAACAAGATGAAACAAGCAACAGAGATGAAACTGCAGGAGGCTTGGAGCTGAGCGGAAAAGGCAGGTGGGCATGTCCGCTTCTCCCTCCCTCACATATTTTGAAGGCAGCAGGCTCCTGAGCTACTGGAGAGCCTTTGCATCCTCATGGGACCTCACAGTGGCAAAAGACACTAGTGAACTAGAAGATTCTTGAGGACAAAGCCCAGGCTGCCAGCTGGCTTGGAGCCACTTCCAAGGGCCACAGGCCCAGCTGAAGAGGGCAGACACTATGTTGCTTCTGCACCCCTGGGTGCCTAGTCCTCCCCAGGGAACTTCAGCCCCTCAATTCCCACGCAAACATTTCCCAACTCCACCCCAGACTGCAGGAGTCACGGGGGATGGTGGGTCCTGTGTGACCCCAAAGTCTGGACATGTCAAGTGGGCTGCCTTCCAGAGAGAGGACAGAGATGACCAGAGGCCAGCTTTCCTCCATTCAGACTGTTTTCTCCCCTTCCTCTCCCCTAGCTCTGGCTGCTGAGAGAGACAATTGAGACAGAGCTCACGGAGCAGCTGCCTCCTGTAGTTGGGGCACAACACTATGCAGGGCTCCCCCAGAGAGTAGAGCTCAAACCTTCCCTGCTAAAGATCCACAGCAGACCACAGGGTGTTTGGGCTGTGACCATCCTGCTCACCTGCCCTCCCCACTGCTGTGCTTCTGGCAGCTCCATCAGAGCAGGGCATGACCCAAGCAGAGGGACATCAGACCTGCTTGAGCAGCCCACAGGCAACGAGATGCCAGCCACTTCTCCCTGCACAGTCAGGGAGTGATCCTCAGGGACCCAGGGACAGGCTCACGGGCCAGATCCTCTACCCATAGCACTGATTGCACAGAGGGGAGAGCTGTGAACTAACCACAGGAGGAAAGGGAACAGAGGAGTGCCGTGTGGATCTGAGTCATAGCACACTCCTGGAGCACTGCTCCCTCCACAGAAGACCACACTCATGGTCCATGGCAGGGTCCTGGATAAAGAAGCTCCCACTGCCCAGCACCATCAGGACATGTGGTGCGTGTATGGTTTGGACTCCTGCCCGCCAGAAGATCCTGGAGGAGACAACAAAGCAGGGAAGGGGGAGGCGAGTGAACCCTACTCCTGACATCCAGATTTGGGTCTTAGATGACCTTGCCCAAACAGCAGATTTCTGGCTTGGTGGGGCACTAAGCCCCTCTCTAGTGGCCATTACTGGAAGCCTGGGAGGGATGTTTGATCCCTGCAAACACAGCACCTTTACCAGATTTTTGCAGCCCGTGGTGGAGAGTAAGGACTCTGAAAAGGACTCTGATAGTTCCAGAGTCTGCCCACCCCCTGGGGCTTTTCAGGGCTTCTTCTGAGGGGCTAGAGCTGCAGGCCCCCCAAATAAAACTGTTCTTTCTGACAAGCATCAGTTACTGACAGGGAGATCAATTTGTATAACTCTTTATAGCACTTATTGACTCAGTCCTTCAGGTAAGTTTGATTCTTATCCACAAGCATCATCTCCTTTCTCAGACTCTAAACTGAGTATGCCCATATAATTCACACTGTTAAGACAACAGGACTGGGGAAAGAGAAAGTATTTCAAAGACCTTCATCTCCCTTCATTAACTAGTGACAGGGGATCTGCACACACACACAGCTTGCCCCTGCTATGGCTCACAGATAACTAGCACCTGAGGAAATCACAACACTAAGGATATCTATAGGCATCCAGTGAGGACCTAGATCCCCACTAATGCACCCACAAGTAAAGCCAACTATTGTTACCCAATATATGCTACAGGCACACCCTAACAGAGGGGCAGAGGAGGAAAAAAACCCATATAATCAAAAGAAAACCCCAAAGCAAGAACTGATATCTCTTCCAGATGAGAAGAAATCAGTGCAAGAACTCCAGAAGTATTAAAAACCACAGTGAATGGTGTGCCGCCCATAGTACAGTTGTTACGGTGCCAACCACATGCAGTGAGCATGGCAGGTTTGAATCTGGTCCGGGCCAGCTAAACATCAATGACAACTGCAACAAAGAAATAGCCAGGCATTGTGGTGGGCTCCTGTAGTTCGAGCTACTTGAGAAGCTGAGGCAAGAGGATCACTTAAGCCCAAGGAGTTTGAGATTGCTGTGAGCTGTGAGGCCACGGCACTCTACCAAGAGTGACATAGTGAGACTGTCTCAAAAAAACAAACAAACAAACAAAAAAAAAGAGTGAATGGACACACCCAGAGGGATACAGCAGCTCTCTACAGATGTATCCCAACACAATATCATCCCAATGAAAACACGGAAATGACAGATAAAGAATTAAAAATATGGATTGTAAGGAAGCTCAATGAAATCTAAGAGAAAACAGAAAACCAGCTCAAAGAAACAAGAAAAATAATCCAGAAAATGGAAGAAAAAATTACTAAAGAGATGGACATTAAAAAAAAGAAAGAGAACTTTTGGAAATGAAAAATTCATTTAAGTAAATATGAAACATAGTGGAAAGTTTTAAGAATACATTAGATCCAGCAGAAGAATCTCAGTGCTTGAAGACGACTCTTTCAAATTAACTCAGTCAACAATGAAGAACAAAGAATGAAGAGGAATTCTACAAGAACTGTGGGATTGTGTAAAATGGCCAAATATGAGAATCATAGGCATATCTGAGGGTGAAGAAGAAAATGCACAAGGGCTGGAAAGTCTATCTGGGGATATAACTGAGGAAAACTTTCCTGCTCTTGTTACAGATTTAGATCTCCTGGTACAAGAAGAGCAAAGAGATTTGAGAGATTCAGTGCAAAGAGGCAATTACCATGATATATCGCCATCAGACTTGCCAAAGTCAGCCCAAAGGAGGAGTTCCTGTCAGCTGTGAGGTGAGAATATCTAGTAATTTACTAAGGAAAACCCACCAGGCTAACTGCATGCTTCTGGAGACCTTACAAGCCATACGGGATAAGGCCCCTTTATTCTTCTTGAAAAGAACGACTGCCAACCTAGAATTTTATAACCTGCAGAACTAAGTTTCATATGTGAAGGAGAAATAGACTCTTCCAGATAAGCAAACACTGAAGGAATTTGTCAAAATCAGATCTTTCCTGCAGGAGGGACAAATAACTGGATTATACATGGACCAGATGATGAACACCCACCAGGGTAAGGCCGCCCAAAAACTAAAGCTCAGAGTTCAAATAGAACAATACCACAAGGGGTGAAGCAAAGCAGTGAGCTACCACCCAATGTGATGAACAGAACAGCCTCCCACAGACACATCCTATCAGTCAGTAAGAATAGTCTGAGTGCTCCACTCAAGAGACACAGGCTGGGTGAATGCATGAAAAAATACAATCTAAGAATCTGCTGTCTCTGGAAAACACATCCAGCCCAGAAGGACTCATACAGACTCAAGGCAAAGAGATAGAAAAAATATTTGATGCCAACAGAAATCAAAAGAAAGCAAGTGTAGGTATTCTTGTATCAGGTAAAATTGACTTTAAATTGACAATGGATAGAAAGACAAGGATGGTTTTTACATAATGGTAAAGAGATCAACACAGGAATGCCTGGATTCATAACACAAATTCACTAGATCTAAGCAAAGAGATAAAGGACAACATTGTAATTGTGAGAATTCAATACCCACTGATGGAGACGGACAGATCATTAAAGCAGAGTTTATAAACACTGGACTTAAATGGGACTTTAGAATAAATGAGCCTAACAGTATTTACAGAACATTTCACCCTAAACCTATTTACATACATTCTTTTCATGAGCACATGGAACATTCTCTAAGTCTGATCATGTGTTAGGCCATAAAATACGTCTCAATGAAGTAAAAAAAAAAAAAAAAAATTATACCATGTATCTTCTCATATCACAGTGGAATAAAACTGGAATTAAACTCCAATAGAAGCACTTCTTACTACACAAAGTCATGGAAATTAAACAGTCTGCTGCTGGATATTTATTGGGTCAGTTAATGAAGAAATTAATACAGAAATCAAAAGATTCCTCAAATTGCATGGCAAAGAGGGCACAAAATCTCTGCGTTTCAGCAAAAGTAGTCCTAAAGGAATTTTCATGGTCTTAAAATGCCTACATTATAGAGTCAGAAAGACCACAAATTAGCAATCTAATGACACATCTAAAATATCAAGAAAAAGAAGAGCAAACCAAACGCAAAGCCAGTAGAAGAAAAGAAAGAACAAAACTCAGAGCAGAACTAAATGAAGTGTAAAACAGAAAAAAAAAGAAAAATACAAAGAATCAACAAAGAAAAAATTGGTTTTTTGAAAAAAAAAAAAGACAAAATTTATAGACCACTTGCTAGATCAACCAAGAAAAGAATGGAAAGAAACTACATAAGATAAATCAGAGATGAAAAAGGAAATGTTACAATTAATACCACAGAAATATAAAATTTATCATCTGTAAATATTAATACCATGAAAATCTCTATTCACATAAACTAGAAAAAAATAGATGAACAGTTTCCTGGAAACATACAACCTCACAAGACTCAATCAAGAAGAAAAAGAACTCCTGAACAGAACAGGAATGAGCAATGAAATTGGAGAACTAATAAAAAGTCTGCAACAAAACAAAAGCCCTGGACCTGATGGATTGGCAACCAGATTTTCTCAGTCCTACAAAGGACAGCTGGTATCTACACTGCAAAAATTATTCCATAACACCAAGAGAAGGGAATCTTCCTCCAACTCATTGTATAAAGCCAATATCCTCTTGATACCTGAGCCAGGAAAGGACACACCAAAAAAGAAAGCTATATACTAATATCCCCTATGATTACAGATGCAAAAATTCTCAATATTAATAAAATTAAACAGTACATTGACTCAGTGCCCATAGCTCAGTGAGTAGGGCACCAGCCACATACTCAGAAGGTAGCGGGTTCGAGCCTGGCCCGGGCCTGCTAAACAACAATGACAACTGCAACCAAAAAATAGCTGGGCATTGTGGTGGGCACCTGTAGTCCAGCTACTTGGGAGGCTGAAGCAGGACAGTTGGTAGAACCCAAGAGTTTGAAGTTGCTGTGAATTGTGATGCCACGGTACTCTACTGAGGGTGACATAGTGAGACTCTGTCTCAAAAAAAAAAAAAAAAAAAAAAAGTTAATTAATTAAACATTACATCCAAAGAATACTCCTCCATGACCAAGTGGGCTTCATCCCAGAGATGCAAGGATGGTTCAACATACATGAATCAGTTAATGTGATTCACCACATAAACAGAATCAAAACAAAAGACCATGTGTGATCATCTAAATAGATGTTGGAAAAACATTCAATGAAACCAACACTCTATCATGATAAAAGTCCCCAACAAACTAGGCACAGAAGAATCATTTCTTAAATTATAAAAGCTATATATGACAAACTCACCAACAACATCATACTGAATGGGGAAGAACAAGAAAAGCAGGCCCACTGCTGCCACTCCTGTTAAACATAGTGCTGGAATTCCCAGCCAGAGCAATCAGGCAAGAGAAGTAAATGAAGGGTGTCTGAATTGAGAAAGAGGAGGTAAAACTATAACATTTGCTGATGATATGATCTTATATCTAGAAAACCCCAACAAGAGCCTCCTGGAATTGATTTAAAAATTTTCAGCAAATTATCGGTATTTGAAATCAATATCCAAAAATCAGTAGAATTTCTATACACCCATAACAGTCTTGCAGAGAGTCAAATCAAAGACTCAAAATCATTCCCATTCACAACTAATTCACATTCAAAAATAAAATACTTAGGAATATACTTAATCAAGTAGGTAAAAGATCTTTACAAAGAGAACTTTGAGACCCTGATGAAGTAAATTATCAGTGACACAAATGGAAAAAATATCATACTCAAGGATCAGTAGAATCAGTATTATTAAAATTTCCATACTGCTCAAAGTGATTTATAGATTTAATTCAATCTCCATTAAAACACCAATGTCATGTTTCATAGAAAAAATAATCCTACACTTCAGCTGGAACCGGAAAAGAGCCTAAATATTTGAAGCAATCTTAAGCAAAAAGAAAAATATATAGGCATCACATGTCAGACTTCAAACTATATGATAAGGCTGTAGTAATCAGAAGTGCATGGTACTGGCGCAAAAGTGGAGACCGATGGAAAAAAGCAGAAAACCAACAAATAAAACCATTCACATCTGGCCAACTTGTCTTTTACAAAGAAGACAAAAATATACACTGGGGAAAAGGAGCCCTTTTCAACAAATGGCGCAGGGTAAAAATGGATAGCCACATACAGAAGAATGGAACAAGTTCTCTGTATCTCACCACTACCAAAATTAATTCAGGATGGATAAAAGATTTAAATGTAAGGCATGAAACCATAAGGATTATTGAAGAGAATGTAGGAAAATCCTTCTAGGTATCAGCTGAGGCAAAGAATTTGTGATTAAGAACCCAGTGGTAATTACAGCAGCAGCAAAAATGAATGAATGGGCCTTGGTTAAATTAAAAACCTTCTGCACAGCTAATGAAATAGTCAACAGAGAAAATAGACAACCTACAGAATGGGAAAAAATATTCACAAGCTATATATTTGATAAAGGGCTAATAATGAGAATCTACACAGAACTCCAGCAAACCAGCAAGGAAAGAAAAACAAACAACTCTATTAAAAAATGAGCAAAGGGCATGAACAGAAGCTTTTCAAAATAAGATAGACAAGTGGGCAATAAACTTGAGGACATGCTCATCATCATCAATCACAGGGGAGATGCAACTTAAACCTACAACGAGATATCACCTCATCTCTGTTAGAAAGGCTTTTGTTAAAAAGTCCAAAGCCAATAGGTGCTGGCGTGCTTACATAAAGGAACACTTACACATGCTCTGTGTGACTGCAAGTTGGTACAGACTCTACGGAACAGCATGGGGATTCTCAAAGAACTAAAAGTAGAGCCATCCTTCAATGTAAAAATCTTATTACTAGGTTTCTACCCAAAGGAAAATAAGTCATTTTATCAAAAAGACACATGCACCTGGGTGTTTATTGCAGCACTGAACTATTGCAAAGATGTGGGATCAACTCAATCCATCAATTCACGAGTGGATTAATAAACATGGTATATGTAAAACAGGGAGAACTACTCAGCCATAAACAATAAGTACTTAATGCGTTCTTCAAATAGTTTGTTTGGCACTGTAGACCGTCATCCTAAGAGAGGTATCTAAGGGATGGAAAACAGTGAGGACACGTACTAGCTGGTAAACTACCAGATGAGCACACGTGCGTTCAGAGGACGGTAAAACTCAGTGGAAATCACGCGGTGGGTGGGGGGTGGGGAGGGAAGAAGGGACGGGTGAAACCTACCTAACAGGTGCAGCCAACACTATCGGTGTGATGGGCACATTATAGCCCTGACCCAAGCACTTCAGAAATGATCTATGGAACCCAAATCATTTTTACCTCCTTACTATTTTGAAATAAAAAGAAATTTTGAATGATTCTTTTAAATGTACAGATTCCTTTGTTTGAAGAGGGGAAAGGTTTTGTGGTGGCATTTCTAGGCCGTTGTGTTTCATTGTGTGGCTTTCTTTATTCTTCACAGATCCAGCTATTGAATAATTATTCATTGTTTACCTGTAGCAGGTGTGGTTATAGACTTCAGAGATATAACGTGCAGAAAAAGGAAGTAAAGAAGAAGAGATATAAAGGGCAGTGTGGTGAGTCGGAGAAAATAATTAAAAGAAAACAGTAGTGATTAAAAAAAAAAAAATCAGGCTCTGAGTATTGTTTTAAAGGAAATAAATGTTTGTCCCTACTGGGCGTCCTGAATTTAGACAAGATGCTCATGTGATGTTTGGGATGGATCCCTTAACAATATCCAATCATGTGAAAATCTCGGCTGAGTCAGGTCCTTTCTCTTGCTGGCAGAGAGCAGGGCTGCAGGTGAATCTCATCACGTCCCTATATCACACAGTGAGCAGAGAGCCAAGGGTTAAGCCAGGTGCCAAAATCCACTCCTTATTTGCTGATCCAGTAATTAAAAGGCTTCTCTGCAGAGGATTTAAAAATGGGGCAAAAGGGCCAACCATGGTGGCTTATGCCTATAATCCTAGCACTTGGGAAGGTTAGGAGGCCCAGAGTTTGAGACCAGCCTGGAAGACATAGCAACACCCTATGTTAAACAAACAAACAACAACAACAAAACCCCAGAAAAAGCTGTTTTTGGTGGATCATGTCCCTAGTCCTCATCACTTGGAAGGGTGAGGTACCTGTACCTCTCTTGAGGCAAGGAGTCAGAGGCTGCAGTGAGCTACGATCATGACACCACATTCCAGCATGGGCCTCAGAGCAAGGCCCCATGTCTTTATAAACAGGGCACAAAAGCACAGGAGTGTTTAGGGAGAATCCTTCATGAACCCAGAGGAGTTAGTCAGAAATAGCCCCTACCCTCATATAATTAGTGTGGGTTTTATCCTCAGGGCAATGGGAAGCCACTGTACAATTCTAACCAAGAGTGTGACATAAAGGATAATTCTATCTGCAGTTTGAGGATTACACAATAGGAGAGTGACAGCAGGAAGGCTGAGTGGGACGCAGTAGCCATGAGCCAGGCCGGCCGTCACAATGGTGGCAGTGAGCAGTGTGGAATCCCACGGTCACCATGCCTCTAGGGTCATGACCTTGCTCCAATCAAAGAAACCTTGCAATGTGTTCTTTGCTTTTTCAAGGGTTTCTTAAGTAGGGTGGGGATGGAGTGAGGTGGATGGACTCAGGTTTTGTGTGGAAGATGAACTGAAAGCGCTTTCTATTTGACGTGTTTTTAAAGAGGGGAAAAGAGAGTCAGGGGCTCCACACACCCCTTGTGAACCAGCCTCCCCTGAACCATTGCTGCTGTTGGTGACACCACGCCCTCCCATGTTCCTGTGGCTCTGGTGCATTCCCCCTACTCTCTATGTCAACTCTTCTCTAATTTTGTGCCTGGTTAATACCGACTAATCTTTCAAGTTGTAATTAAAATGTCACTTACTCTCTAAAACCTCCCCCATCTAAATTAGATACTCCTCTTTGACCTTCTGAAGACTCTGGGCATGTACTCCTCTGGAAGCAATTACCGTGCTGAACCACAGTTGTTGATTTACATGTCAGAAGCCCCCAACTGCCGAGTGTGCTGACTCAGGTGGGAGGGGCCTCTCCTCTTGGCCTCCGTCTGCTCACATTTTCCTTGGAATGTGGTGAACTTAAGATATGTATGTTCTGAGATTTCATACACGAATTAATTAGTTGTTACCTTCATCCAGTTCAGAAAGGTGATGCTTTTGTTGTAGCTGTGAATGTAGCCTGCATTGGACAATTGCCCCCTCTTTGTTGTGTGTGTGTAGAGGACATAGGAACACTTGTTTAGTAATAAATTACGAAATTGAACGTTTCTGTATGTCAAAGCAAAAACTGCACTGGATAAATTAAAACAGGTGAGGAAGACTTTATTAAAGATTATTATGATAGGGGAGATAGCCAGAACCCAGTATGTATTCAACTCCTGTAACAAAGGGTGGGCGAGTTTTTTAAGAGCTGAGGTGGGGAGAGGATTAGGCCACACAGTCTGCTGGCTGACCTTACCCAGGGGAAATGGAAATTTTCTCCTCTATTAATGACATGAGGCGGTTTCCCAAGATAGAGCAAGGAGCCCAGAAAAGTCAGGCTGCTGGCTGCCCCCAGGGACTGGACAATGAGGCTACTACCTTTCTCAACAGTTATATTTCAGAAAAGATGGCATTTAGGTCCCTGAAAAAGAAGTTTCTAGCTTGTAAACCTCGGAAGCGGCTTTCACATTTGGTAGGGGCAGAGAAAGAATCCACAATTGCCAGGTTCTCTAAGGTAAGAGCCCTAAGGGAGCTCAAGGACCAGAGTCAAGAAAAAGTGTGTCTGAAGTTTAGTCAGGACAAGTGCTGAGAGTCCTCTTAGTCATCTTCCAGGTTTAAGATTCTGTTTACTGTGTTACCCTATAGGAGCATAGATGGTTACGTTCCCACTTTACCACGTAAGAGGTGAATTCTGGTTCTACATGCCCTATATCTGTCCATCAGGTGTCAGGAGACACAATGTTCTCTCACTCTTAACAATGAGTATTACAGGTTCCCAGGAGCCGGGGACAGGGGTGTCATGACAACTTTGTTTTCTATGCAATGAGATCATCTAGTCTGATTTACAATTCTAAAAATAGCGTGCTTGGTAGATTATTCACAATGTTTCTAAGATCAAGTTGGCACAAGTTTAACTGAGACTGAAGATGGCCCTTCTGACCACAGGGAGTTGTAGCGAACTCCATTTGATTTTATGCAAAACTAGTGGGTTCAAAGACTTCATTTCTTCTGTCAACAAGGCCGTTGAAGGGTTTGTTCAAAGAAAGTTTCAGCCTTGGTCTTACTAAATTTTCAACAAACATGATCTCCTCCAGAAATTAAGGATGTGGCTTCCTCTGGCGTGAGTGGAGCTGTTATTTATAATGGGGGGAAGGCCACTGTTCTTCACCGTGGCAGAGTTTGTACAGCAGAGTGGTTTGGGGAATGCTAGGTGTTCCTTTCAAATATAAAAACATGGTTTATTTAAGAATATTTGATGATGAATTCCCTCATCTCTCGTTCTCATATGTATCTGTTTGAGACTCAGCACTCACTCTAAAAATATTTTCGTCTCATGAACAAAACACTGCTGTCTCCTCATTTTGAGGAGGAAGGAACACATTTTGTAACCACTGGGTGGTCAGGACTTCAGCCGTCCGGCTTTCTCATCCCATTTCACAAAAAAGAGACTGTGCAGATGATGGATTCACAGGAGGTCCTCAGTCTCCGTGGATTTGATAAACTGTTTCTGAGTGACTCTGGCTACACAGGGGCTTACAAGGGACACCAGAGAAGCCTTAACACCAAAACATTGAAAATTGGGGCAGGGAGAACGTGGGTAACCATTTGTACCTGTTTGGCTGGCATTATATCCTTTCCCAGCATTTCTCCCTCCCCACAGAAAGAGGATAGTTGGTATTTAAATTATATCATTGTTGTGTTGAAGCTGTCCACTCTGGCCATGCTACTCAAACATGGTCTTTAGATCTCGTTAACGCCGATGTCACCTGGGAGTTTGGTAGAAATATTGAGTGTTTCACCTTACCCCAGTCCTACCATAGCAGAACCCCAGGATATTTAAATTCATATTAACGTCTGAAAAGCCCTGCAGTAGGGAACAAACTCCTCTGTTTATTAGTAAAATACAACAAGTAGACAATTTACAATAACAGCAAAGCAATAGTGGGTTAGGATTTCATTTAGCTTCGAGCAGCAGAAAAGTTGGCAAACAGATGTTTAAACAGATGTGAGGTTGTGGAAATAATTGAAGATCATGTGAATGAAAACAAATAGAGTCTATCTATTGTGAACTTACCATGGCAAAGGAGTCAGACGCCATCACTTGCTTTTGGTAGAGACAAAAAAGCAATCGGAAGAGCCAGGAAGGCGTGGAGAGGGCACAAGGTGAAGGGCTCCTCCTAGTGCCCTAACTGTGGGGGGCTGGTATGCAGTGGGGGATAACTAGATGTAGGACATCTTATGCCATTGGTTTGGGGAGAACAATTGGCTTTCTGTTGCTGGTCCTGAGTTGTAAAGAGGAGAGGGTGTGAACGCGGGGAAGTTGGCCACCCCCTTCACACAGCGCTGACGTTCCTGGCCACTGCTGCAGACTGTGGGTCAGCCGTCTGAGCTGTCCATGGGGCTCAGGGCGCCACTGCCCTCTGTGCTTTGGCTCCTGTCTGTATTTTCAGACTCTCAGGGTCAGTGTTGCTCACATGGAAAGCAACCCAGGGTGGGCTCCCAGGGATTCCATAACTACACACGGACAGTCACCAGCCTCCCTCTACCATTCTTTTAAGCGCATGGCTTGGATCTCATGGCAGTAAAAAGAAATGACTGCTAGAACCCCAGGCATCACAATTGAATTGTGAGCAGTGGAATTCATCAAAGGATAAAGTAAACATACCACCTAAGCCTTCTCTTTGAAAGGATTTGGTTTTTGTTTAAGGAAGAAAACTCTCCCAGGGATTTCTGTACCTTATTGCCAGCCAGAACTTGGTTACCTGGTCACTAGAAAGCTTGGGACACAAGTGTAAACCAATGTGTAAAAGTAAGCAAATCATCTGCAATTATAAAGTGAAACAATCCTGCTAGGGCCCAGCCTTCATACCTAAAATCATAGTTCCATCACTCACAGAACGGACGGCCGTGTTTCTGTTCACATTATATTGTTCCCTGTCTGAATTGTGTACCATAACACATATTAACTGTATTCACACACAGACTCCTCATTTAGACATTCAGATACTTGATCCATGTTGCCATGACAGCACCATTATGGGAACTCTAATTATCCCATTTTACAGATGAGGAAGGTGAGGATAGTTAGTCACGAGATTTGTCAAGGTCACAAAGCCAGGAAACTGCTGAATAGACCCAGCTGTTCTAACTCCAGAGCCTGAGCTCTTAACCACCTCTAGTCCCCCTTTCATTAAATACACAGTTGCATAAATGATAAATTCAAGTTAATGGATGTAAATTAATGATATGACAGAAAAGTGAAAAGAGCCGCAAGAGTGTGTAATAGGATGCGCAGCCAAAATTGTGGCAGATAAGAGAAAGGTTCTCTCAGAGGTTATCTTTAGCTAATAGTTGATGTATCAGTTGGAACCAGGTAGATGAAGAATTGGTGAAAGATTTCCAGGCAGAGAAAAAACGCATAAGTGAAAACCACAAGGATGAGAGTGCTGTGCATAAATAGACGTGTAGGACCCAGCCAAGGACGGCCAAACAGCCGCGCAGACTGACGCGCAGAGCTCCGGAGCCACCATTCCCCGACTAGGATGGGAGACACCGTGTGGCCCTGGCTGGAGCACAGGACATGATGGGGCATGGTGGGGACTGGCGGTTTATGGATTTTGGATTTGAATCTCATTACACAAGGAAATTACAGAGAAGTTTGAAGCAGGGCAATGATGTACTGGTGCTTTAAAAAAATTCTGCTAGCTAAAAAAAAGTGTGGGGAATTGTGAGGAGATGGCCCAGATCAGTGTAACAGGGACTAGATGCAGTCGTCCAGGTGAGCCGACTTACAACTTGGCTTAGGAAAAGAGCAATGGTGATAAATATAGTTGGAAATGTTGCAGAATAATCTTGAGGGGAAAAAAAAAACTATTCCTTTGAACTTTTTATAGCTACTGGTTTTATTTATTTCTCACCATGTATAGTAAAACTCCCCCCGTCCAGAAAAAACCACTATCTGTAATTGCTGTCTCTATCTCCTTACTTCTCACTCTGTCTTGGAGTCACTATTAGGCTTTCCTATCCTACCTTGGACAACACTTGTCAAAGTCATTACCAACTTTAATCTTTACAAATTCAATGTCCAGGTTTTGGTCCTCATCATTCCTGTCAACGAGAAACATCTTTCCTTGAAAGATATAACCCAGAATATCCACATATCTTTTCTAAAGGATTTGATCCTTAGTCAAAATCTAAGCACATGGTCATACCCTGCCCAGGGCTGCCACAGCCACTACAAACTGGACAGCAGGGTTGTGTTCTCTTGTGGTTCTGGAGACCAGCAGTTGGAAAGCAAGGTGCCAGCTGGTCTGTGCTCCCACTGGAGCTTCTTCTCCCTTGCTTCTCCCGAGTTTGGTGGCTCCAGGCATTTGTTGGCTTGTGGTAGAATAACCTAATCTCTTCTTGACATGGAATCATTTTTCAGGAATGTCCCTGTACCCCTTCTCTCTTCTTAGAAGGAAGCTAATCATTGCACTCGGGCCCCTTTCTCTCACACCCAGAACAGCTTAATTATACCTTCAAAGACCCTGCTTCCAACAAGGGTCACATTCTGAGGGTTCAGGTGGACTCGATTCTGTGGGGATCCCACTCAGCCCACTGCACACCCCTGTCAGGGAAGCACAAAAATATGGCATTTATTCTGGAGAGCACGGACTTGGTGAAAAATAAAGGTTCTATTTCTGTGGGAAAGAAGGCTCACCTGATTTAGGGGAAATAAGTTGTCTCCTTTATTTTACCCGCTTTGTTTTATGTTCACCTTGTTGGCGGCTCATGTTCAGTCTTTTGCATTGTTTTTATTTCCTTTTGTCAAAATGTAATGTTGATGAGACTCAGGCCTCAGTTTTTTAATTTCTCCTCTTAAATCGTCACATTCATTAGGTGATCTTTCCCAGTCATGATAATTTAGTCTTGGATGACAATTTATCAACAAACCATAATATTCACAAGCACAGAGGAATATTTAGGAAAAGGTTCTCTTCAGCCACTATTCCTGCCACACAGTTCTCACCTCAGGAACTGACTTGTGTAGGTCACTGTTACAGATGGTCTACAGGTATACAAGGAAATACATGCCCCTACGATGTGTGTGGTGTGTGTGAGTGTGTGTGCCTGCCAGTGCTTGTATGAAGACCCTATTTTTTTTTTATTTGTAACTAAATATGAATTATGGCATATTATATAGCCCACCATGCTGCTTTCTAACTTTACAATATATCTAATATTATTTCATGTTATGATTCCTTATTCTTTTCCACGGTTTCACAGTTTCTGTTTTATATATAAACTTGCCAACATCTGTATCTATTCAGTCAACTCCATCTAACAGACAGTTAGATTGTTCCCAATTTTATTTACTCAAATATAAGTTGGAGGAAACAAGATGGCTGGCCAGATTCAAGCTGCCAGATCATCTCAGAAAGAAGGACATGTTTTATATGAAAAAGAAAACAAACAAACAAATATGGATCAGGTATAATTCCAAGGGGAAAGTCCCAGAACCTACCAGAGATTTCACAGAAAAAGGTTGCGAAGCAGAACAAGAAGAGCAAGATGTCAGCAGCGATCAACCCTCAAGAGGCTTGGAGTCGAGCAAAAAGGGCACTTGGGCACTTAGAATTATCTGAGAAAAGTTTGTACTTTCTCCTTCCCTCACATTGTGGCCGTCAGCAGGCTTCCAAGCTGCTGGAGAGCCTTTCTACCCACTCAAGTCCAAAGCTGCTGCTACCAGTGAACTGGAAGCTTCTTGTGAACAAACTCCCAGGCTGCCAGACCCCTGGGGGTCGTTTCCCATCCACAGACCTGAGCAGTCAGGGCAGGCACTGTATTGTGTCTGCACCCACTGGGCACCTTTGTCCTCCCAGCCAGGTTCAAAGGAGTAGGGCACAGGCACCATATGCCAGAGGTGGTGGGTTCAAACCCAGCCCCAGACAAAACCTGCAAAAAAAAAAAAAAAAAAGTGTTTGCTGTTACTGATTTGCAATCTGGGATTGGGAAAATACATGGTATGTAGCAAGCTCAGAGATTTTATAACTAATGTAAAAAAAAATTAAAACTTTTGGGAAGGAGAGATGCAAACGTTTTTGATGGAAAATGGAGTAGGGTGAGACAGATTTAGAAAAATCACCCTACTCACTGGCGCATGTGCTTCGTAGGATATAATAGCATCGGCATATTCAGAAAAAAATTGTCCTCCATTGTAGAACTTCCGTGGCTATTAGGCTGCTTCAAGGTACGCTTTTCTAAGCTTGTCAGGCCTTTGTATTTGTGTATAATATGAAAGGATAAAATCCTTTATCGAGCTGCTCACCTCAGTAAATACACGCAAATGACTTTCTTCTCTTTTTGCTTCTTCCTTATTCTTCCCTTCCTTGCTCCCAAGTCCTTTTATCCCTCATCCTTATACCACCTTACTCTTTTTTTTTCTTTAGTTTTTGATGACATTGAAAAAACTTATAAAATTTTAATATATGCCTTAGCACTAAATCATAAGAAGAAACAATAACCCATCACTGAATTTATACAATTGTCAAATGAAAAAGAAACTTTTTTCTCTTTTGTCTAATAGGCCTCATCAATTCTACTAAAATGTCATTTGATCTTTTATCGTTGAATGCTTAATAGAAATTCAATGTGTAGTTCTCAGATCGCCGGTGCACTGGTTTTCTGTTGTTGCTATAACAAACCACCACAAATTCAGGGGCTTAAAAAAACCCAAATTTATTACCTATGTATTTCTCTGGGCTAGAAGCCCAACACAGGTTTCCCTGGGCTAAAATCAATGTGTCGGCAAGGCCGCGTATCTTTCTTGGGGCTCTAGGGGAAAATCTGTTTCCTTGCCTCTTCTGGTTTCCAGAGGCCACTAAAATTCCTTGTTTTCTGGGCCTGGTCATCCATCAAAGCCAACAGGTTGCATTTCTCTGACCATTTTTCTCTAGTCACACCTCCAGGTGATCACCACTGGGAAAGTTTCGCAACTTTTTTTTTTTTCATGATTTAGTTATATATATGTGTGTATATATATATATATATATATATTTTTTTTTTTTTTTTTTTTACACTGATTGCATTTGTTAGGTAAAGTCCCTCTTATAATTGTGTCTTGCCTCCAAGACACCACACGGAGACCCCACCCCCTCCATCCTTCCTCTCTCTCTGCTCTCCCCTTCCCCCATCCCCTACTGTGTACTAGGTCATTAATTGTCCTCATATCAAAATTAAATACATAGGATTCATGCTTCTCCATTCTTGTGATGCTTTACTAAGAATAATGTATTCCACTTCCATCCAAGTTAATTCAAAGACTGCGAAGTCTCCATTTTTTTAATGGCGGAATAGTATTCCATGGTATATACATACCACAGCTTGTTAATCCATTCCTGGGTTGGTAGGCATTTAGACTGTTTCCACATTTTGGCGATTGTAAATAGAGCTGTGATAAATTGAGTCTAGTACAAGTGTCCTTATGATAAAAGAATTTTTTTCCTTCTGGGTAGATGCCCAGTAATGGGATTATAGAATAAAATGGAAGGTCTAGCTTGAATTCTTTGAGGTTTTTCCATACTTCCTTCCAAAAAGGTTGTATTAGTTTGCAGTCCCACCAGCAGTGTAAAAGTGTTCCTTTCTCTCCACATCCACAGCAGCATCTGCAGTTTTGAGATTTTGTGATGTGGGCCGTTCTCACTGGAGTTAGATGTTTATCTCAGGGTGATTTTTATTTGCATTTCTCTAATAATTAGGGAGAATGAGCATTTTTTCATATGTTTGCTAGCCATTTGTCTGTAGATCCTAGTTATCAAGCTTTTGTCTGATTCAAAATATGCAAATATGCTTTCCCATTGTGTAGGTTGTCTATTTGCTTTGGTTATTGTCTCCTTAGCTCCTTAGCTGTACAGAAGCTTTTCAGTTTAATGAAGTCCCATTTGTTTATTTTTGTTGTTGTTGCAATTGCCATGGCAGTCTTCTTCATGAAGTCTTTCCCCAGACCGATATCTTCCAGGGTTTTTCCTATGCTTTCTTTGAGGATTTTTATTGTTTCATGCCTTAATGTAAAAGACTGAAACTGGACCCGAACCTTACTCCATTCACAAAAATTGATTCAAGATGGATAAAGGACTTACATTCAAGGCATGAAATGATAAAAGTTCTCAACTTTTAAGGATCCAAGCGATTAGACTGAATTTACCTAGAGAATCCAGTACAACTTCTCCATCTTGAAGTCTTTAGCCATAATTACATCTGGAAAGTTCCCTTTTCAGAGAAGTTATCCTATTCACAGATTACAGGGCTTAGGATATGAGCTTCTGACAGGAGTAGGGGAGGCATTATTCTGCCTTCGACAACGCCCATAAGAGTCACCTGGGTTTCTTGCAATTAAAAAAAGGATTCTTGCATTTTACACTGGATTTGTAAGATGGAACTCTAGTAATCTGCACTTGTAGTATCTTCTTTGACATTTTCCTGCATGCTAAAAGTTGAGCAGCACTGTAGCCAGCGGGACACTGGTACACAGTATCCTTCCTTTTACTATCTTCTCTTCATTATAAGAAATAAAGTTTAAAAATCAATACACCCCTTTCTCACCCTTTCCCTCATTTTATGTATCATTTTTTTTTTTTCTCTGAACAAGTCTAAATTAAGTTGCCTTAGGAACTGTGAACAAATGCTTACCACCGGACGACGTGCAAATTGGCGAATGCGGTGGTCATGGAACGTTGTCATAGTTATTTCCAACTCCTAAGCATAACTATGATATCTTTAAATGGATCTTAAGATTTTCCAGCCATTTAGTTTTGGATAAAAATATACCATGTATAAATGAAATAACACCTACCAGATGCTATAGTACAATTTTCAAGACATCTACTTTGTTTTAAAATGCAGAACTCCATAGACAGAAAGTGCTCTCATTCTCTTTAGAGTTCAGTCAGTAGAGCAGTGTCTATAAAGTGAATTGAGTGAACGGTAAGTAACTCACAATATGGGACGAACGGTAATCCCTGTGCTCTAAAAGCTGGACACAAGGGGGCACATAAGGGGCTGAATTTCCTTCATAAATTGGCATGTCTTGTGGTAATAGATGTCATCTAGGTCATTATTGTAGCTTTTAATTAGCCTAGTTACTATTCATCAAAAGCTTAATATTATTAATGGCATGTGAATACATTAGTATCCATAAATTAGTGTCTAATTTAGAAGTGTTTTGAAAGATAGTTGTACTTTTGGTGAACTTGTACCTGGAAGTTTTCAATAATGTCAAATTATGATCTTTTAGAGTTAGAAGATCAAATTTAAATATAATATTAAAATAAAAATAGAACTCTGCTATATACCATGCAGTTTTGTGACATTTAATAGGAATATAAGAGAAAGAAATAATGGCTCAGTGGAAGGATGGGGCCAAGATATTAATATATTACAGTAAATACAAGAACAGCTGTGTCAAGGCCGATCCTCTTGCTGAATGGAGTAGGTGATGTACCCTTTGAGCTGCTCAGAGAACAGTGTCTCCTAAATTTCTTCTCTTTATTGAGTTTTGCAATCAATGAGACTTTATTTAATGAGAAATTTATTTCCTTTCAAAGCTTACATGTTGGCCTCTTCTTGAGATTTTCCTTGAAAATACAAATATTCTTTGGTGAGGTATCACACTGAATATCAAATTAAAATGGAAATATCAGATTAAAATGGAAGAGTTTAGTTGGCTTGTTTCATCCAGGTTAGGAAGGCCTGGGGTGAAGCAAATAATTGCTGCAAGATTAAGGAAAACACAGAAAATGGAAGCTGGATGTTCCTAAAAGCTGCTTCATGGTTTTCCTCTGACACTCAGAGCAAGATTCTGTTCACAGGTCAGAAGTCCAGTGGGAGAGAGCGTCCCTCAGTATTTTGCCCTTCTTCCAAAGCAATGGATCCCTAAATGTCGGCTGGTAATAACACTTTCTCAGAAAAGGAATGCACTTTTCAGTGTCCTCTGTATCTTTCTATGGCCATGTGACTTTGTTCTTGGCCTGTAGGAGGAAGTGGTGTGTACGATTTCTGAAATGCATCCTCAAAGGCAGGCAAGACTTTCTTTGTTTTCATTCTCCGAGCCCTGAAATGCAGAAATGCTTGATTTGGACCAGTCATTCTGGTATATATATATTTTTTCTTTAAAGAACAAGAGAACAGAGGACAGAGGGAGCCTGTGTTTCCAATCTTCAAAGACTTGCACCACCAGCTCTGCACTGCCTAATGTCCATGGAATGAGACCTCATCATTTTTCCCAAGCCATTGTTCTGATATTTCTGATGTCAGTAGCTGAGTCAAATACTGACCTAAACAGCAACTTCAATAACTAATTCCTTTCTCTACTGGTTCAGGAGCCAACAGTGCCAGGAAGAAAAATAAGTAGTAAACGGGGTAGTGGCAGGCAAACATATCAAATAAAAATACATAATATTAAATTTTTCTTTTCCCCTCTTCTTTCCAATCACCCAGCACTCAGGTTTCCCCCTTCTATTCTCTTGGGTTCTGTTCTGCGTCCTACACCTGCTCACATACAGGCATTCATCTGCTGATTCAACGATGCTTGGACACCCATTGGGTTTTGCAGAACCAGGTCGTATCCAAGGAATACAGTGTCACAGTAAGACATAAATAATTTTCCAGGTAGACTTTGCATTTCTTCAAGTGACAGGGATGAAATTGGTCTTAGAAATTCAGGGAAGCCAGTCCTCACATCACACTCAAGAAAACTGAGACTCCAGTTTGCGGAATTGCAAACTGAAACCTGAGGCTCTCAGAGTTGTCACCAGTGCATTTTCCCAGTTTTATTTCAGCATTTCCCATAGAAAAGAGGCCTCCTCAATTTGGATGGGGGGGTGATATTTAATTTTGTAATTTAATTAAGAATTAATAACTATGTTCTAAAATTTTGACCCTAGACAAATATATGTGAGAGCTTCACGTAAACTGCCTCTGCTTACTGTAAATCTCTCCCTAATGCCATGCAAATGTGCACATAGGGGTGGTGACTTTGGAACTCTGGATTTCGGTTTGATTTCGAGAAATATTGCAATATTTTATTACCCAAATAGGAGTAATTTTAATGGCATTTGTGTAATGGTATGGAAGATATAGCTGTATCAATGTAGATTGGCTAGGAATTGAGCTGTTAAATTGGAACTTAGCTCCAAATTTTCCTGTAGAAGATTTATTCAAAGTGGTAGAAACTCCCTAAATTAATTGGGAGGTTTGAGTCTAGAAAACAGACCAGAAGCAGTGATGTTTTCACATTCTACGGCTGTGACCCCCGCTCACCTTCTTCCTGTAGTGAAGTTTTAATGAATTGCTGTGAAGGGGTGGGGGCAGTTTGACTCTCGGGAAGCTAACAACATTGGGCTCCAAACCCCACACAGATGGCACGCCTTAACCAAGTTGCGTTTTCGTATTTTGATTGTTCAAAAATACCTTCTACAAAGCTGATGTCTGTTTTGTAGAGGGCGTTTACACAGTGAGGAAGGAGCTAAATGAGTTGGGAAAAGCAGGTGAGACAGCTTTAGGCACTTCTTCCTATTGTCACAGAAAAGATGTTTTAATTAGTTGTTTACAATGTTTCCTTAGTAAACAGGAGCTGGTATGTATATTTTAGATTTCTATCATGTTTTCAGACTGGCGAACTTTAGTTACAATCTCTAGTATAGTTTAAATCATGCTGAATGCCTGTAGCTGGTCCAAAAGCTGCTCCGAGCATCTCTTCACTTTGTGCGGTGCTCTGGGCTCAGCTTCCTTCTCTCCAGAAACTCAGGGTCTGGTGGGGAGATGTGGGAGACTGAAGGAGGGAGGGTGAGGGACTAACTCTCCCTGGAAGAACAGGAAAGGTTTCATGAAGTGCCCTGCGTGAGCTGGTTGCTGAAGGGTGTCCAACATTGAGTAGGACAGATGAGGTGGGGTGGGGAGAGCAGTCCAGGCAGAGGAAAAAGCAAGTGCGAAATCTCGGACCGTGAGCAGGCGTCCGGCCTGTTTGGGTCATATTAAATATTTCAGAGTAATTGCAGAACTGAAGATTGTGGCTTAAGTGAAGCCAGACGTGTTGCCCAGTGAAACGTTTCCATCGTTTGCGGGAACCTCTTTTTTTTTTTTTTTTTTTTTTTAAATTTATTTATTTTTATTATAGATAAATATATGCACCATAGATGTGGCCCAACCCATCACCCTCCCTCCACCCAAACCTCCCCCCACCCTTCCCCTTCCTTGGTCCTTTCCTCATAGTCTTGTGGTATAGTTGGGTTATAGCCTTCATGTGAAAGCTATAGTTTACCTT
>CAUYPK010065084.1:0-25746 GCA_963574355.1 Loris lydekkerianus
CTTTCATGTTTACATGGATGGAGCTGGAACATATTCTTCTTAGTAAAGTATCTCAAGAATGGAAGAAAAAGTATCCAATGTACTCAGCCCTACTATGAAACTAATTTATGGCTTTCATATGAAAGCTATAACCCAGTTATAGCCTAAGAATATGGGGAAAGGAGGAGAGGGATGGGATGGAGGGGGGAGGATGGGCAGAGGGAGGGTGATTGGTGGGATTACACCTGCGGTGCATCTTACAAGGGCACATGTGAAACTTAGTAAATGTAGAATATAAATGTCTTAACATAATAACTAAGAAAATGCCAGGAAGGCTATGTTAACCAGTGTGATGAAAATGTGTCAAACAGTCTATAAAACCAGTGTATGGTGCCCCATGATCACATTAATGTACACAGCTATGATTTAATAATAAAAAAAAAAACCTAAAATAGAACTACCATAGGACCCAGCCATCCCACTGCTGGGTATATACCCAAAGGAGAGGAAATGGATATATAGAAAAGATATCTTCACTCTCCTATTTACTCCAGCTCTATTCACAATAGCCAGGATGTGGAATCAACCTAAGTGTCCATCAGCAGATGAATGGACAAAGACATCGTGGTCCATATACACAATGAAATATTAGGTAGCCAAATAAAAAAAAAGAATGACTTCCTGCCAATTGCAACATGGATGGGACTGGAGAACATTGAGTGAAACAAGCTAAGCACAGGAAGACCAATCACATGTTCTCACTCAGATGTGGGAGCTAAATATTAAAAGCAACTGATGTCATGGAGACAGGAGAAGGATGATTACCAGAGGCCGGGAAGATTAGTGGGCAGGGGGGATTAAAGAAGACTGGTTAATGGGTGCAAAAGTATAGTCAGATAGTTAGAATAAAAAACATTTGATAGCACAACATAGTGACGACCACCAACAGTGGCCACCAAAAGGGTGGAATTAGAATGTTCCTAACACAAAGAAATGATAAATGCATCAGCTACTGGATACCCCGGTTACCAAGATTTCATTAATTCATATTGTATGCTTATATCAAAACTTTCCACGTACTCTGTAAAAACGTATAACTATTATGCACTCATAATAATTAAAAAAAAAAAATAAAGTGATTTAACAGCAGTGACTATAACACAAAAGGAATTATGACCTTTGCCCTAGAGAAGTAGGAAAAATGTCCAAAAGAGGTATGAGGGGGTTAGTACGAGCTTGGGCAGTCTTGGAGGACTCACAGGGCAGCTTGGCCCCCATTCAGGACTCAAAAGCTAGAAAGAGGACGACGCCTGTGGCTCAGTGGGTAGGGCACCAGCCCCATATACCGAGGGTGGCAGGTTCGAACTAGGCCCGGCCAAACTGCAACGAAAAAATAGCCAAGGCATTGTGGTGGGCGCCTGTAGTCCCAGCTACTCGGGAGGCTGAGGCAGGAGACTCACCTAAGCCCATGAGCTGGAGGATGCAGTGAGCTGTGATGCCATAGCACTCTACCGAGGGTGACAAAGTGAGACTCTGTCTCTAAAAAAGAAAAAAAAAAAAAGCTAGAAAGACTCCAATAGATAAGGCAGGAGGTGGGAGGCAGGCTCTTCATGTGGGGTTAACAAATGAACACATACGTAAAAACAAGAATGAGGAGAGCCCTTGCAGGGATAGTGGGGTGACTGGCCTGGATGGAGAAAGGGGCTCCCTTGGAATCTGGTGGTTCATGGGTTGGAGGGGCAGGAAGGCACCTAGCAGAGATTTGGGCTCGAGTAACGTCTGTTTGACATGGGGAGCTACGTACCTCTGGTAGGCAGTGAAATTCTACACTAAAAATAATGATGCTTTAGAAAGATTCATAGGACATTATTAGGCAGAATGGGTTGAGCAAGGAAGACTGTACCGAGAAACTCCACTCCCTGTCTTAGAACATCAGACTGAGTTCTTACTGCTCCAGCTCTGCCCTTGGTTTCTCTCCCATCATCCCCCAGGCACGTCCAGGGCTGAAGTTCCACTTGGTTCTTCATATACAAGCGCACACATCTCAGAGAACATCTACCAACCTACCTCTGGCGATGTGGGTGGCTACGCGGTAAAGCATTCCTCTGGCCAGAGGATACTTCTGCAGTCTCAGGTCTGCGGTCTGGCTATTTTTAGATGAACCCCAAACTGTAATATTACTGAATCCCTTGATGCATTCTGCAAATCCAAAAGAGGCAGATGAATTGAATTACAAAGCTTAACTTTCCTATTCCTGGCCTCCTAACATTACCCACGGAGGCTTCAACTTCCATTAGAAAATACTCAGCTATGAAGCTTGTCCCCAATTGCATTTGCCTGTGGCTCTGTGGACACTGGTGAGCTCCGGGGCTGTCTCACTGCTGCCCTTCAATCGTGTCTGAATTCAAAAACGAGGTCTGATCGCGTGAGGAGGTGTTCACGGAGGAGATGGAAGAGAGGACATCTCTGGAGAAGGAAGACAGTCCTGCTTTTATAACCAGTTCCTAAAAGATAGAAAGGAGGCCTCATTTCTCCAGGGGAAAACCTCCCCAATTCCCTGACAGGGAGCAATGCCGGGAAGACTCTTCAATTTTATCCTTAAACCCTTCTGCGATTCTCCTGCTGTGAACTGGCTGCCTGGTGGACAGCACCTCGCTGTTAATTAACATCTTTCTGTTGTTCTATTCATCCTAAGTTCAGTGATGATCTTACCCACACACACAAAAAGAGCCACAAAAAAAAAAAAAAAAAAAAAACAGCCTTCATCATTTGCTTAAAATCCTGTTTTTGCCTGGGGACATCTGGCAGCAATCACAATTTAACTCATTTGGACTGAATGAATGGTGTCTTATTTCCTCCCCTGTGTGCAAACTCTGAAGTATGGCCATTATAGGCTCTTGCATGTCCTAGGAAGCTGCTCTTTGCCAAGAAAGTCTTGTTCCCTATTTTTAAGCTCTTAGAACAAGCCCATTTTAGGATATTTTCTATCTGGACCAACTTTTTGATAATTTACATCACCTCTTTTTCTTTAAAAATAATTTATCTTCTCTCCGCATTGGGTCAACTTTCTGGATCTCCTGTGGGAATGTCCATGGGTCTCGATACAATATTCCTTCTTGTTCTGTGAAAAAAAGCAACAACCCTTACCCTTACTGAGGGAACAAGCTACATTGGCACAAAAGATCTGCACCAGGGAGATCTTTGGGGTGTTGGAATTGTTCTGTATCCTGTTTGCAGTGGGTATTACATGAATCTGTATATGTGATCTAAAGCTCATAGAAAAGTACACCAGTATCCCAATGCTCAGGCCATATCTAGACTAATTCATTCAGCATTTCTGAATTATGTTTTAGGTAACCAAATTTTTAAAGCTCCTTAGGAGTTTGCAGTGTGCAGACACGGTTAAGAAATGTGCATCAAAAGAGTAAGATGTGTTTGACAAGGAGAGCAGCTGCTTTGTCCCAGCATAGTCTGCACTTCCCAGAGGTGAACTCTACCAGTCAAGATCCACCTGTCACAGTCTGGGAGGAAGAGGAGCTTTTGTGATCTGATTCTCCAAGAGATGCTTTTCCCTATGGACAATGAGGATGTCTATCTCTGAGGCTCTGCCAGATGTCCATTAAATAGACCTGTGAGACATAAAAAAGACGAAGGCCCTGTGTTTCCTGGTTATTCCACATTCACTCTGATCCTGCTCCTTCCCCAACCACTGATGGTAAAAGACATTAAAAATTAGCACGTGTGATCAGAGTCAAGCCAGGGTTCTGTGAAGATTAATTTTGTGTCAACTTGACCAGGCCACAGGCGGCCCAAATGGCACTCTAGGTGTTGCTGTAAGGGTGTTTTTAGGTAAGATTAGTGTGTGAATTGGTAGACTGTGTAAAGCCAGTGGTCCTCCCTGGTGTGATGGACCTCATCTAATCAGTAGAGGTCCTGAATAGAACCAAAAGGCTGACCCCCAACAAGGGACATAATGAATGGGCTCATTCTGAATCTTAAGCCTGGTGGCCTTGACCCTGGAACTGGACCACTGGTTGCCCTAGGTCCCTAGCTTGCTGACTCACCATGAAAGTCTTGGCACTTCCCGGTCTCCATAATGCTGTGAGCCATTTCCTTATCATAAGTCACAGGTGTATAGAATCACAACTTTTCAGTTCTGTCTCTCTGAAGAACCCTAAGGTTCATAAAATTCATAGCCACCGGCCAGGAAGGCCTGAGTTGTAGCAGTTTAAAGGAAACAAGGGGCCACTGAACTGGACTTTCTGGAAAGAGCGTGAGGAATAGGGCGACTTATACCCCTTGTCTATTACACACGGCACTCCAAGATACCACGCAGACTCTCAGCACCCAGACCTCGCTCCATCACAGCCACTACTCCCAACATCAGAGCACTGAGGAGGAGAAAGACGTTACACTGCTGTGCTTGAGAGTGATAAGCAGACCCTCTTTGGAACAAACCTGGGCACGTGAGTGCAGTCAGATCTTTGGTGATTGCTTTCCCTTCAATTGTTTTGTTTCCTCCTTGGGAATATCTGAAATTCTGAGCCTGGCTCTGCCTTTGCTATCCTCAGAAGCTATGACCTGCTCCCACATTACCTTGGCTAAAAGTCCAGGTACTCTTCCTCTGCATTCCGGAAAGTATTATAACATTTGTCTTCGCCTTCAGTGGCTCCATTGTTTCGTATCCACCCTGCAGCTTTCTGCCTTCAGGGTGGCTTGGAGTTCAGCTCTTGCATTTTTAATCACTTTAGGATGCTTCCGTAATCTACCCAACCACCCTTTAGTCTCATCTTCTTAGATTTTTATTGTAGCCTGTTCACCCATTATAAATTTCTATCCCTTTGTCACTAAAGCCATGTCTTCCTGCATCCTGTTATGCAAATAACAAGCTAAATGTTCCTCTATTGGGGCAGCAGGTTGTTTCAGCATCTCCAGCGGAATCTTCAGGAAGATGTTTCCTCTCTTGTCTCTTGCAGTAAAATTTCATAAGCCCCATGACGAAATGTTTTTCTATTGATTCATTCAATAAAGAGAAGATACCCATCTGGACTCAATGTTTACTAAAATTCAAGGTGTGTGGACTGTCCTTGACCCCAAACACGCTTCATGAACGTACTGGCTGAATTTTATTTTCAAATACGCAGCTGGCAAGGAGGCTATCTTCAGCTTCTGGATCAAATTCCATACCTAGGAAGCTTTTATCTGATGTGATTCTGCGAAGCTGAAAGGTAATCAAATTTTATTCCCAGCACCCACCTCTCTGATACTGTGAATACAGGGAATACACGCAACACTACAAACCCCCAAATGCTCTGCTTTTGAGCTCTCCGACTCTCACTCCCACATAAAGTAATTAATTTAGGGGGCCTGAGAGTTGGGGCCAGTCAAAGGCCCCATGAGGAAAAGCACCCTTGACATCTTGTTTCTTCTTTACACAGTCCGTGAGTAAAAGCAGACCAAGATGACATGAGGGTGAGGAAGAGCCCTCCGGCTGTCTGGAAAGCGGTAGCCACCCTGCCCAACATTCCTATTCCTTTCATTGAATTCATCTCCAACATCCCCTCTGGGTTTGGCAGTCTCCAAGGAGGTGAGGGTGTAAGAGCAAAACAACACTCCCTGCTCCTGGGGGTTGCAGTCTGGTGGGTACACAGCTGGTGAGCAGCTGCAGAAATGTGTTAGGTGGATAACACCTCGGGGAGCACAAAGCAGAGGAAGGGCTAGAAGGTGCTGCGATGATAAAGGATTCAGGGCAGGCAGCTCATCAACCGACTTTCAGCAACTCCTCTTCCTCCAAATGAATATATACAAGGCCAGAGTAGAGGACATCAAATGTCCAGTTAAAATTGGGCACTCGCTTCTTCTCCTTCTTAGGAGCCCTCAGGATGTCCACAAATCCCAGGACTTTAAGAAACCCAACTTAAAAACCAATGCAATGAGCCCAGGAGGCCTATGCTTTTCAATATTTTCAGTGTTGCGAGTGAATGTTCTTCCATGGAGAGCAGATCTGAATTCTGGAAACAACTGACGGTCATTAAGAACGGGCCTTGTTCCCAAAATGAAGGAACAATCTGGGCACCATCATTTTGGTTCTTAAAAAGAAATTAAATTATATTAAAAATGAGAAAATTTTAATCTTTAGAATATAAAGTACAAAATGCAGCAGTCCACAATATTAACAAAATAAAACTGAATATGAAAAGTAGTTTCAAAAAGTACAAATCACTTGTATATTTTTTATAGTTGTCATGAACATATGAGCATATATAGATGTAATAAAATGACACAAAAGGAACACAAGGAAATGGTGAGCACAGAAGCCAGGGTGACAGCTGCCTTGGCTGGGCGCACAGGGAGACGGAGGCAGAACCCTAGATGTATGTTGTCAACATCCCAGTGTCAGAAGCTCCGACACAACAAATGAAAAACTTTAACAGGTTCTTTTTCCTTTTCTTTTCTTTCATGAACAGTTTTTCTTTAGTCTCTTCATCTGAAGGAACAGCTGCTCAAAGAAGCCACAAATCCACGTAACACCTTGTCAGATACCAGAGGAAAATCGGGGCAAAACTGGTGCAGACCAGAGCAGGCAGTTAAAGGCAACTTCCGGTTACCCTCTCATTAGCATATCTTCATAATACTAAAAATCACTCCCCCAAGTGAGAATCGCCACTATTTTCTGGACCATGTTTACAACCCCTTCCCAGAACTATCCCTGTAAAACACCCTTGTTCGGGGAAATGGGCCCTTAAGAGCGTTCCTTGGCCACGGGGTAAAACCTGAATGCCTTACTGCCTGGACATTCTTTCTTTGTGTCCAGTGCAAACTAGGAAAAGAACACGATTTTCAGTAATACTAGCTTTTGTTTGGAGGAGTAGGTTTGTGTTATTTATCACACTGAGACAACATAGCCACTTGAATAACAAAGAGTAGACCTCGTGTGGTCCAGGGATAAGAATCATGATTCTATGATTATGATTAAACCAACTCTTTGCACCTGGAACCCAGTTAAAAAATGAGAAAATAAAATAGAATGGGGGCTAAACAAGACTTGATGTAGCATTGAACCCTATCATCTTACCAGAAATTGCCTTAATACACAATGCACTACCATTCATCGTATTTGCCCATAGAGGAAAAAAGAGAATGAGGCTAAAAAGATTTACTTCATGTGGTTACTGTGAACACGTAAATGAAAACATATGTCAAGCACCTGACACTTAGAATAAACCAAAAAAATGAATTCCCTTAATACTGATTCTTTATCCCTGAACAGTCACAAAAGTGTGGTACCATTGAGAGAGGATACTCGAGAAGGGTGAGGTCCAGGAGAACAGGTCTTCTCAAGGAGACCACAAGGATACACATGCAGGGTCCTCTCCACGGTGACTCAGCTCTTGGGGATTTGTAAACTTAACTTCCTGAAACTTGGAAATTTCCAAGTTCTGTGAAATCCTGTAGTTCTGTAGGGGAATAGCATCCCCTGCTTGATTCAAACTGGCCAATGAGAAGGGTACCTGTGGGGTGGAACTTTTTGACTGTCAATAAAAAGGGAAAGACCAAGGCAGTTGGGGAGTGCCGCCATTTGGAATTCTTCTATGCCGTAAGCTCCCGCCTGGTGAAGCCCTTCCTCTTATAAACATGTTGTTTGGGTGCTCTTTCTCTCCATTGGGCCTCGTCTTCCTGCAACACCATGTCTTCACATTTTCTTGCTAAGATATAAAATATATATTTTATTTTTACAATGTGCTGGTTTAATATACAATTTGAAATGTTTTCATCAAACTGGTTAACATAGCCTTCACAGTATTTTCTTAGTCCTTGTGTGAAGACATTTATTTCTACATTTAGCAAATTTCACATGTACAAATTTCACATGTACCCTTGTAAGATGCACCATAGGTGTGGTCCCACCTAAGATATGGAATTTTAAAATAAGGGTGTGGATTTGAAATTAGAAGCCCTAGTTTTCTTAACCACTGTCTTTGGACAAGTCAGTTGAACTCAAAAAGCTCAACATGCTCATCTAAAAAAACAATGTACCATATATACTCAAGTATAAGCCAAGTTTTTTTGGCACAAAATTTGTGCCAGGTTCGGGTTTTTCGGCACAAATTTTGTGCCGATAAAACTCGGCTTATACTCAAGTATATACGGTAAATCGATATGACGGAAGCCCCTACATGTGGTGCCTACTGTTCATGTATGTCTGTGTTCCTCCTCATTTCATAAAATATAGTATTTATTTACTTACTTTCCTCCGTATCATTCCCAAGAATACCTAAAATACAGAATAGGAGCACTGGCCAGTCTTCCGGATCACTTACTCTAAGGAAATTAGCATGGTTTAGTCAACACTAAATATCATAAATGCTCAGGAAACAAGAAATTGGAAATTCCCCATTACACAAAAAAATTCCTGACCCCCGTCTCCTTTAATCCATTGTAGCTGAAGAGTTTTATAATTCAAGCAAACACTATTAAACTACTGCAACTCAAATCGTTTATCAGGTTAATTAGTGTAGGTCAAGGCCAGGGAAGAGCAGGATAAAAAATGAATTAAAGAGAAAGAAGTGGATAGAGGCAGAGCCAAGAGAGTTCCAGAAAGTGAAAGTTGTGGGAGAATGAGAAGCGTGGCTATTCTGCAGTGAGGAAGATGAAGCCCCTGAAGCCGGGGGCAGGAAGTAGACAAGGGACACTGCAAATGCCACCAGCTCCTCAGTTGTCATTCCAGAAACGCCAGTGGGGGAGCCCTGGGCACAGCTTGTGAACTAATGCCACACACGGTCCCGTGAACACCCACATACACAACTCTCTTAGACAACCCTGTACCAGAATATCATACTGGATATTTCAATACTAGATACTAAATACTAGCTATTTAATTTAACTTAAAGGATTTACATTTAAATCAGTAGACTTTGAGTGAATCAGATTACCCTCCATAATGTGTGTGATTATCCCCATCCAATAAAATTAAAGGCCTTATGGGAAAAATAATGAGAGTCCCCGAAGAAGAGGACATTGGACTTAAGCTGCAGTATCAACTCTTCCCTGAGTCTCCAGCCTGCCGGGCTACCCTGCAGATTTCAGACTTGAGTCTCCCAGAGCACATGAGCCACATTCTTCTTCTCTGTTTCTCCACATCCGTGTGTATGTGTGTACACACGTGTGTGTGCGTGTGTGTGCGTGTGTGTGCGTGTGTCCCCTACAGGTTCTGTTTCTCCAGGGAGCTCTGACTAATACAGTCTACAGGGAGCATGGAAGAGCCTTCCATGTAGATTGTAATAGAATCCCTCTTCGGTCACTAGGAATATTCAACTTGTTGTCTTCGGTGGTAGTTAGATAGATGTTCACCTCGATAATTCATTAAGTTGTGTATTTATGTTGTAAGTATTCTTCTTACATGTATTATGCTTTACAATAAAAGTATTCCTCCCCGGCTAGCATTGAGAAGTTCAGAAATGCACAGCAAATAGCATCTATGTAGCTGGAAAGCTGGGAAGTCATGATCAAATACCGAAAGGTCATCATGTCCTCTTTCTTTTAGTGATTTCTCTTTGGCCCTCCCACTCTCTAAAACCACATCTTCCTTCTATGGATTCCCACATTCCTTTATCAGCGCCCTTTTTCTACCTTTCCGCGTTTCCTCAATTGAACCTGAAGATTCCTAAGGGAAACATTTGCACCTCTTTTATTTTTACATCTACCTGTGAGCACAGCATACAGTAGGAGCTCAATAATGATTTCTTAGCTTGACATGAATCCGATGATTAGTAATAAATACTATTCTGAATAGGGAACCCCCAAAATATGATTTTTCATGGTTCTGAATAATAAGGGGAATGGTATAAACTAGGATGATTGTTTTAAAATGTCATGGAGAACATGGAAGCTTGTGCTGGGATCTGAAAGTTAGCAGCAGAGACGCCTACAGGAAGGATATCTCCTCTCTTCACAGCTTAGGCGTGAGGTGACCATGAAAGGTTTACAGAATGGTGCGGCAACCCACACGAAAACTGAGAAGAAAAACAAAGCTAGTTGAATGAAAAAAGCCAGGTGAGGAGACTGCACCTGATTCTTTAGAACAATTGTTATTTTCGGATTCTGTTTATTTTGCATAAAGACACCACTTCAGGAAAGAGGAACCTACGAACTTCCGTTCTGCACGCGGTGGAACTCTTCACGGCTAAATGTCTAGATTCAAACCCCCATCATAGTTCCAAAGCTGCTGAGTGAGGCCTGAAACGCTTAGCTTTTCTGGCTTTCTCGGTTTCCAGCAAGGGAGAAATTTAATTGTTACTAAGGCATTAAAAGAGTATTTTAAAACATAGAAATGATCCTCTTGGGAAAATGGCCTTTGATTTCCATCCTGGAAGCATGGGATCCAAGATCTTTCATTGAGTTATAGAAGGCAGGATATACGAGGGTAAGACCCCAAAACTGGCTGGATTGAGTTTTATCCACGGCACTGAGTTTATTCGATTATTTAAATGGTTACATTGACATAAAGAAGACTACTTAACTACTAACACATTTTGTGCTCTGAGTTCGTGCATTTTAATGTCTAGGCAAATCACGAAGCTCTATAATGCCAGTAATGCTATAGAGAGGTTGCCAACCTTGAGGGGAAGAGATTGGCCCATAGCTCCAGCCATCTCTGAGCTGCTCTTCTCTATGAAATCTCCTCATTGTCTTTCCTTCCTTCTTTTTATTTTTTTAGGTTTATGTAGACTCCTAATGCAGCTTTCCTAATACTATAGCTTTTCTTTTAGTTTATTACATTCGTAAAAGAAAGATTCCATAATTGAACCCTATGTTAACAAAAAAAAAGGGGGGGAATTAAAAAAAAGAAGAAGAAAAAATAGGAGATGGGGAAAGCGTCTGAACAAATGGTTGAAATTGTAAGCAGTTTTCCAGTTTGATTTATGCTGGTCTTAATTGCCAATTCCCAGGAGCCTCTTCCTCTGGTTCTTTAATAGGAGAGGGGATGATCTATGCTTTGGCCTAGAGTGAACCTGAAATGATGGATGGCGTGGGCCCTTCAGTAATTACACTCTGCACGTGGGAAGGGAACTTCCCCAGCTTGGGCTGGAAGCCGAGTTCAATTGGCTTGTAATTCCCTTAAAGGCCAAAGCCAGTCCTCACTGTGGATTTGAATGTCACAGTGTCACTTCACCTATTTTAAAAGATGCTGTTTGTTATAAGTTCTTTGTTCTGGAATTCATAGACTATTTCATACCTCAACATCAAACAGAGGAAGAAGCACACTTCTAGGTAATAATCCAATGGTCAGATATTCTAGTCGCCTGAGTCCTCCCATAGAAGAGTAAAATCTCTTTTGAAGAAAAATAAAAATATGCAAAAATACATCACCTTTGCCTTACCACACAGAGATAAGCATTGTTAACTTGTTCACATATATTTTTTCAACATATTACATGTGAAGACGTAGTTATGAACTGAATGTTTGTCTCCCCCCAAATTCATATGGAGGCCCACCCCCAGTGTGATAGTAATAAGAGGTGGGGCCTTTGGGAGATAATTAAATTTAGATAAGATCATGAGGGTGGAATCCTCATTAGGGGATTAGTGTTCTTATAGAAGAAAGTGATATCAAAGTTCCTGCTGTCTTTTCACTGCACAAAGAAGAGGTCACATCGGCACACATGAGATGGCAGCCACTTACAAGCCAGAAAGCCACTCTCAGCAGGATCCAAATCAGCTGGCACCTTAATCTTGGACTTCCCAGCCTCCAGAACTGTGAGCACACTTCCATTGTTTAAGCCACCCAGTCCATGGTATTTTGTTACAGCAGCCCAAACAGACCAAGACATGTTGGGTTTCTTTTGTTTTTGTTTTAATGTGGAGCAATGGTTTTCCATCCCTCTCACTCCCAACTTTCTTATTTCCCTTGCTCATGAGAAGTGCTCCACATGAGAAAGGTTGACATTCTCAATGCTCATCGCTGTAACAGAGTGTTCACAAGCAGAGGCTCCAGACTTTTTGTGTTTGCCTTTCCAATTAAAGGCATATTAATTTTTCCCATCTACCATTTATTAGTCTGGTGGCATTAGGCAAGCTACTTAACTAGAATGGGAAGTGTACAGTATCCATTTCACTTCTGTAGGATTAAATTAGTAAAATATACACATATGTACAGCACTTAGAATGACATCTGTTACATGCTAATCTGTCTACAAGAATTTGCTGCTGTTATTCCTGTCACCACTACGGACTTCTAGATAAAGCACCATTACTAGCAAGGATCTGAAACTTGAGGAGGGCAACAAAGAGATGTGGGGGAGAGAAAGGAGAAGAGAAACCAGAGAGAGAAAGGACTCCCAGACAGCTGCCTGAGGCTGACTCCAGAAAAACCAAAAGGCAAAGTGAAAGAGAAATTGTCTTTAGAGTAGGCTTGGACAGAACGCTTTTGCACAAATAATTCACAATTCATTCTAAGAGGAAAGAATTATTACAGATAAAATTCTTACACAATTTTCTTATAAACTTTAATGAGATCAGGACTTGTTCTGCAAAACCATGATCTGCAGTGATCATCAGTCAAGACTCTAGTGGTCACACATGCCAGGGGAAGGGGACAGTGCTAGGTTCATCCCTGTGTAATCATTAATAGTGTGTCCTTGCTCTATCCAACATGTGCTAGTGGGGACAACACATTCTTGGGACAAGTATTCTTTTCTTTTTATGTAACTTTTTATACATTGTTTAACAAGGATTATCTGACCATTTTCTTTTCCTTGAAAATGTGCCTTCCAAAAGTGAAAACTTCAGAATATAGTAAAGCTTTTTGCCTGGCAGAATGATTAAAATAAAGTTCTTAACACATGTTCTTAACTGTTGGGAAAATATTTTCATTGAACAAAACTTGATAGATAAGATGCTGTTTCCATCCTCCAATTTGCTTATGATATGTTAAAAGTGTTACCAGCAATGGAAAAATTGGAATTAAAATTAAAAATGCAATATCGTTACATTGATATTAATGCTAAAATAATAAAATAGGTATAAATTTTTAATTATAATATCTATCTTAAGAAACTACAGATTTCTCAGGGTGTCACCTGTGGCTCAAGGAGTAGGGCACTGGCCCCATATACCGGAGGTGGTGGGTTCACACCTGGCCCTGGCCAAAACTGCAAAAAAAAAAAAAAAGAAACTACAAATTTCTGGTAGAAAAAAATGAAAGCTCTAAACAAATGGAGAAATGTTCCATGTTCATAAATGTCTTAGTCTCTTTTTGCCCATTTCTTAATTGGATGCTTATTTTCCTGGTGTTGAATTTTAAGA
Organism: Loris lydekkerianus; assembly: GCA_963574355.1. Taxonomy (NCBI): domain Eukaryota; kingdom Metazoa; phylum Chordata; class Mammalia; order Primates; family Lorisidae; genus Loris; species Loris lydekkerianus. Next base: position 13,285 of record CAUYPK010065084.1, read on the forward strand.
TTTCTTTGTCCATTTTAGATATTAGTCCTTTATAAAATACATGTTTCGCTGATATTTTCTCAAAGTCTGTGGCTTATCATTCCATCCTCTGAACAATGTCTTTTACAGAGCAAAAGTTTTTTAACTTCAATAGACTCCAACTCATCAATTTTTCCCTTACAAGCTGTGCTTTTGATATTATACATATTTAAAATGTCATTGCTAAACCGAAGTTATCTACAGTTTTTCTGATGTTATGTTCTAGGAGTTTTATAGTTTTGCATTTTACATCAAAATGGTCTATAATCCATTCTGAGTTGATGTTTGTAAAGGTTGTTGAGGTCCATGTCTAAATTCATTTTTTCTCATATGGATATCCAGTCATCTCGGCACCATTTGTTGGAATGACTGTCTTTGCTCTATTGTATTGCCTTTGCTATTTTATCAAAGATCAGTTGACTATTTTTACATGAATCTATTTCTGAGCTCTCTATTTTGCTACATTTGACTATTTGTCTACTCTCTCACCAATACCACACTGTACTTCACTGAAAATGATACACAAATAGAAAATAAACATACAAAGAGATGTTCCACATCACATGTCACTAGTGAATTATGAATCAAAACAACATGAAGTATCACGACATACCCTCTAGAATGGCTAAACTCCAAAATACTACAACACCAAATGCTGGCCAGGGGTGCTGAACAATAAAAAACTTCATTCATCACTGGTGAAAAAAAAAAATGGTACAGCCACTTTGGAAAACATTTTGGCAGTTTCTTATAAAACAAAACTTATTCTTACCCTATGACCCAACAACCATACTTCTTGGTATTTACCCAAATGAGCTGGAAACTTATGTCCACATAAAAACCTACACAAGTGTTTATAGCAGTTTAATCATGTCAAAACTTGGAAGTCACCAAGCTGTCCTTCAATAGTGTACAGATAAACAAACACGCATCCATAGAGTGGATAATTGATGAAAATAAAAGAGCTATCAAGCCACAGGAAGACATGGAGGGCTCTGCAATGCGTATTACTAAGTGAAAGAAACCAATCTGAAAAGTTACATATCCCAAGCGTATGACATTCTGGAAAAGGCAAAATGATGGAGATAATAAAAAAGTTAGTGGTTGCCAGGGATTCAGAGAGAGGACTGAACAGGTGGAGTACAGGGGACTTTTAGGGCAGCCGAACCACTCTGTGCTGCTGTCACGGTGCATATGAGTCACTACACACGTGTCAAATCCACAAAATGTACAAGACCAGGAGCAATCCCCAGTGAAAACTGGATCAATATCAGCTTTAAGAATAGTGTAGCAATACTGGCTTATCATTTATAACAAATATAACAAAATAAAGCAAGGTGTTAATAGGGGAAATTGGGTAGGTAGGAACCAGTATGTGGGAACTCTGTACTTTCTGCTTGTATGACTATAAACTAAAACTGGTCTAAAAAATAAAGTCTATTAATAAAATTTTGGGGTTTCTGATAATAAACATTGCCTGTACAAATTTCCATATTCTTTTTTTTTTGAATGAAGGAGGAATTAAGTGGACAGAAAGATCATATGAATAATCTCTTAACAGCCTTTATCTTTTTTTGTAACTATGTATTATAAATATTTTTCCAGTTACTAAATATTCCATGTTATTTTGCCTATCTTAATTTCTGTTTTTACATAGAGTAAGTGATTATTAGCCACTTCCTGTTGTTAGATATTTAGGTTAGTCCCAACTTCTGATAAATAAATAGCACTGTGATATTTTTTTCAATTAACATCTGTTTCAAACATGAGTGATTCTTTGGTTAGGATAAGCTCCTAAAAACTAAAATGTTTAGTACAGTCATATGCATAATTAAGGTTTTTCGTATTTATTGCCAAATTTCCCTCCAGAAACATCCCAGTTTCACTCCTGCCAGCCTGCTCCCCGCCAACACTAAGTATTAGCATTCTGAAAAATCAATGCTAACTCAATAGGCAAAAGATACCTTATTATTACTAGTTTTAATTTGCACTTTACTACTAATGAGCTTAAATGTATTTTAATATGCTTATTAGTCATTGAGAATTCCCTCTTAAGATTTTACTTTAAGGTATTTTTAAGTTAATTAACATATTAAAGGAAATTCTGGCCAGGGACCCACTATTATTAAAAAACAAAAAACACAAATCTAAATCTCCAAATCTATAGGCCTCTCACATTCAGTAATATTAATTCAAACTCCCCTTTAAGTATAGAGATGACTCTTTAAAAAATTTCTTTAAAGAATTTTAGATTTATAATTTCTAATTCTATTAATGGCTATCTACTGATTAATTTAAAAAATCATGCTGTCTACTAAGAATCTCAATACCAGTTGGAAATTTTTTGAATAAGATTCTATTATATAGAACTCCTGGTAGAAAAGACACCATCTACAGGAAGATAATGGAAGCAAAGTTAATGCCCCCACACAGGCAAGCAATGTCCATGTGCTAACATTTCCATGTCACCTATGCTGTGATTATTGAATAAGCCACGTTTGCTGTGAATGGCTGGCATGGATTCTTAGAAGTCGTAGAATCATCACCCCAAATGCCTCAGAATGATGAATCCTCCCTTTCACTTACTTTGACTCACCGTCCTGCTACTAATTGGCTTATTGCCAAATCCTTAAAGTTCTATAAAGAGATTAGGGCAAGTTCAACAGTAGATAAGACATCTCAGTACATGTCGGAGACAGAACGGCAGAGGAGAGTACGAATTAATGAAGCACAGCTGAGTATATATAGCTTTGAACTCAGCCTTGGAAGACTCAGAGCTGCCCTACAGACTCTGTGCTCAGAGGAGAGGGACACAGAGAGGAAGGAGCAAGGGACAGGGCGTTAAGGGGAGGTATGAGCACGCCCGAGCTCCCCACCCCACCACATAGCAGCAGAGGAACTAGACGTTCACCATCTCTTCTCACACACACTCTGTGGAAAAGAAAAAGAAAAAAAGCACATATAACCTAGGGGACACTCTTTAAAAATTAACTGTTTTGCCTACAGCCTCATGAGGACAATGACAGACTCTAAAGGACGCTTATGTAACGAATGACACCCTGCCCTCTTACCCAGTTACCTCCACCCTCACAAAGATCCAACCAAATCAGTCTTTTTATTGCCTCATATTTAGATATGAACAAACAAGCAATTGACGTTTACCAGGCAACTGAGGAAAGCCTCCAAGGAAAAAAAGAGAAACTGTTAATGCAATAGTACGTTCCAAATGTACTAGTTGCAAGGTTTCAGGAGGTAGGCTCCCAACAAGCTCAGTAGAACCAAAGCATGTAACTTTTTAAAATTCAGTTGGAAATATCTCTTTTATTTCACCTGTTCTGAACTACCCAACACAACCACAAGTTTGCAAATGATGCTATGACCAGGAACAGCTGGTGTTACTTCTTTAAAGCTACACAGAGAGCCAAGATGTCAGTTTGAATATGCGGCATGATCAGAAGTAAAGTCAGCCTAATTAGAGGTTTCTGCCAGGATCTGGGAATTCTCCACCTGGAAAGCATTTGAGTTTGCTGCAAACCTAAATACATTCCAGTCACTGTAATGTCAGGGTGCTGCTCACAAAATGTTTGCAAGAGCTAGAATAACACTTAAGAGCTGCTGTTCATGCTTTGATGTTTGGAGAAAAACTAAATAAACCCATTTAATAGAAAACAAAAGTTGGGTTGTCCCTCCGTTCATTCTTGCTATCACCAATACCAAAGCTGTTGCATGACACAAGCTCCATGTCCCCTGTCAGAGGCTTAAAGGCACTTCCATTTTACTCACAGGAAATATTAATAGATGTGATATGAGATGCCGATAAGGACTCCTTCAAGTTCAGGGAGAACTAAGCCACCTCTCCGGATTGAGTCTGTGTCTTGGGCATTGATAGTTGAACATCTCTATTCCGTTATATTTGAGAAAAGCTGGGACATGTCATTCTATTGACTCTTTGAGTTCCACTTTCTTCCTCCAGCTCAGGAACTTAATGGTGCTACTCTATTTTGCTTTAAAAAATAAAACATGAAGAAGCAGTTGTGATTTCTTGACACTTTATAGAGACACAACTCAAACAAACTCTTATATTTGTAGGTTTTTGTTGTTTTTTTCTGAGACATAGTCCCACTTTTTCCCCCTGGGCAGAGCCCTGTGGTGTCATAGTTCATAGCAACCTCAAACTCCTGGGCTCAAGAGATCCTCTTGCCTTGGCCTCCTGAGCAGCTGGTACTACAGGTGCCTGTCACAACATCCAGCTAGTTTTTAGAGATGGTCTTGAACTCTTGAGCTTGGGCAATCCATCTGCCTCAGCCTCCCAGAGTGCTGGGCTTACAGGTGTGAGCCCTGTGCCCAGCCTATGTTTGTAATTTAGTGCTAGATATGTTGGAGCTTTCAACCAGAACTCAGCACACCTGTTGCTCAATTGCTTTCAACTAAATAAAGAACACTTCATTAAGGCCAAAGCAAAACTCATAGTCAAGATACTAATTCGTTTGCAGGAAGTGGACTTGAAGCAATTTGAATGAGTTCTCAGAAAAAGGAACCAAAAACATAGTCTCCAGTATCCCTACCTTAGAAAACAAAAGTGTTAGAGCCAGAGACCCAGAGACTGGGCAGAGACCAGAAGCAGGGGCCTACAGAGTGAATGCAGGTGTTAAAGGGGAGGTTGATAACCGCAGACAAGAATCAGCCTAGGCCAGTATTTTTCAACCTTTTTTATCTCACAGAACACTTGAACCAATGATTAAACTTCCATGGCACACTTAATTTGCTGGTCAAAAAACAGAGTGTGGCTCCGTGCCCATAGTTCAGTGGTTAGGGTGCCAGCCACATACACCAGGATTGACGGGTTGGAACCTGCCCTGGGCCTACTAAACAACAATGACAGCAACAAAAAAAAATAGCCGGGCGTTGTGGCGGGCGCCTGTAGTCCCAGCTACTTGGGAGGCTGAGGCAAGAGGTTTGCTCAAGCCGAAGAGTTTGAGGTTGCAGTGAGCTGTGACGCTACGGCACCCTACCAAGGGTGTCACAGTGAGACTCTATCTAAAAAAAAAAAAAAAAATATATATATATATATATATATATATATATATATATATATATATACTTACTGTGCTTTGAACGTCTTTCAATAATAATTTAATTAATGATCTTTAAAATTTACACAGCACACATAGCTCTCTCACAGCACACCAGTTGAAAATCACTGGCTTAGACAAAGGAAAAATGACCACAAACAATCAGATCAGCTTGCCAACTGTCTAGGCCACCTTACCACCAACTGTGGCTAATTCCACTACCATTTACATTGTGGTTTTAAAATCTCTCCATCCTTGAAATCAGCATGAAAGTCCCAGAACAACTATATAAAGCATGAAAATGGGAGGAAACCCAATTCTAGGAATTAGTACCCAAATTCCTAGCGACCTCGTGAGACCCCCTAACCCCTTCCTTTCTGGCAGCTGCTCCTCTCCAGCCTGCCCGCTCCCTCTTTCTTGAGAGGGCCTACTTTCATTTTTGCTTTCCATAAAAGCTGCTTGCTCTTGGTTTACCTGGTGCATCCTAAAGTTTTCTTCCAGCCATCATCAAACACTTGAAAAAACCCCACTCGGAAGCCAGTGACAAAAGCATTATTTAGATGCCTCACATGATCTAAGCCTGGAGCAAATACTACTCATTAGCAACTCCTTCCTTGAAACTGCAAAAAAGAGTATAGTGTAGTAAAATGAAATCGTAGTCATAGCAAATAGTGAGGGACACAAACAGACGAGCATAAAACTTGGCTAAGTTTCAACCCTGGCCATACAGCTCTGGACCTCAACCCTGGACTGCAGACTAGTACTGGTCCGTGGCCTGTTAGGAGCCAGGCCACACAGCAGCAGGTGCACAGCAGGGGAGCAAGAGAAACTTCATCTGTGTTTACAGTCGCTCCCCATCAGTTTCATTACCACCTGAGCTCCACCTCCTGTCAGATCAGCATCAGCATTGCATGGTTGTAAGGGCGCAAACACTATTATACACTGCACACATAGGGATCTAGGCTGTCCTCCTTATGAGAATCTAACACCTGATGATCTGAGGTGGGGCTGAGGCTGTGATGCTAGCACTGGGGAGCAGCTGCAAACATAGATGGGACCATCTAGTTGCAGGAAAACAAGCTCAAGGTTCCCACTGAGTCTGCCTTATGATGAGTTATATAATTATTTTGTTATTTCTTCCAAGGTAATAATAATAGAAATAAAGTGCACAATAAATGTAATGCACTTGAATCATCCCCAAACCATCCTCTCCACCCAGTCTAGGGAAAAATTGCCTTCCGTGTAGCTGGTCCCTGTCACAAAACAGTTGGGTACCATTGCCTTCCAGCCTTGACAGAGGAAGGCTGCTGATATGGCTGTCAACTCTTGTGCTTTCAATTGGTTATCAAAGGTCACAGGATTCACCCCAGACACCGCTTGAACAGGAGAGCACATGCGGCCCAGTCTGTGTCATTGACCTTGAGCAATCCTAATTAAGGCGAGGGGTCGCAGAGAGAAACTCTGAACCCTTTCTACAAATACTTATTAATATTTACAAATGACCCCCAAGTCCAAGTTTCACAAAATAAATGCTATCAGAGCTATAAGTGTCAGTGAAGCAGTTAGTATAATATTTCACTGCACTTTAACCAGAACCATATTGACCAAGCACAGACGCCTCCAAACATTGATTTCACAGATTGCTCATGAGTTGTAAGGAATCCATTCCAGGCCTCCTGTGTAAATGTCCTTCCTCTGAGCGAGGAAGACGCTTGTGACTGACACAGTGAAGGGGTTTTCTCTAATTTGAACTCACCCTTGACTTGCATGAGGACTCACAGAAGCTTCCCAATGTTCTAGAACTGAAATTTAAGTTCTACTCGAAAGTTCTAAGGATCCAGAAGGGAAACAATCCAACAGCAGGTGTTTTATCCTTTCGATACTAAAACAGTAAGTAGCACTGAAAAGCTAGCTGTAGTGAGCATTCGAGAAGGTTCTAAATGATAATTCACCACACTGAGAATTAGATTCAAAGCTCTGAATCTTTTGCCATACTCCCCCAAATGTCAAAAAATCCACATCACCAATTTCTTGTATTTTTATCTTCTGCCCCAAATGTCACAAGACTATGAGTTTTCTAGCAGGGAAAGTAAAAAGTGTGCCTACGGCAGTATAGAAAATGTCTCCTTGAGACTGTGTCAAATCTAGGCCAAAATCTCTATTTCCTGTGAACATGCCCATGTTAATCATACATTTACTGAGTGAAATGGCATTAGCTTACTATATAACTGCAGTTTCCTAACTGCGTCACTTTCTGAAAGACATTTATAAACATCATCTTCATTGTCTAGGATGTGAATTAAGCACTAGAGCTTGTATGACTTAGTTCTCCCTGAATCTCCAAGAAATTAAGATCAGATACTGACTTTCTGATTCTTGGAAACAAGCTGAGGTTTGCAATAGGCACTCCGAGGCTTCCAAAACATCAGCATGAAAGCACATTTTGAGGGGTGAAGTGTCTCAGTTTTCCATGGCATTACAAAGAATTCTGCCCAGAGAGAGTCGATTTCTACTAACAAACAGATAATTACGCTATGGATGAACTTTTAGCAAGAAAAATGTACTCTGTTGGAGCTTTAACAAATGTAGACCAAAATATGCAACTATTATTGTCCTTGTCTAAGGACTGAAACTGAAGTTTTGGCACTTGGAGCAAATCTATTTCCTCTTAAACTTCAAGGGATTTACTTTTTGTTTTAATTGTTGTTGTTGTTATTTTTATTTTGAGCATCCTAGCAGGTGCTAAGAAGGCGGTGACAGCCCCAAATAGCAGCATTCACAAACACTTCCAATAGGCTGGCTTTTATTGTTTACAGCCAGTTTCAAAGCTCAGGCGCTTCTTCCAAGCTTTCAAACTCCATTCAAGCATTCTTTTAAAAGATTGGCCTCGAAGTTTTGTGGCCTTTCAAATGAAGACATTAATGTACTTTCTTTGCCCGATTGTCCCAAGTAAGGTGAGCCTTCAAAGAAGCCTCACGATGCTGTTCTCACTAGCCAGGTAGAGAGCACAGGTCCAAGAGGTGGCTTGCTCAGTTCTCAGGGAATTGCCAAGAAATTGGTGATTTCTGTGTTTTCTGGAAGGTTGTTTCTGGAAATTGAATTAATAAAAGCAAAACATATAAGTGCCAGTAAAATAAAAATCTTAGAATGTTACTTCCTTAGTCATCAGCCATAGGCCTAGAGGACATTAACTGAGACACCCCCTCATTGTTCTCTTGGCCAAAGAATAGAAGTGCAGGGGTGTGCTTATCTCAGCAGCAGAACCCTTGTAGCTCATGTAGGAGTGGATTGCAAGGTCGTTAGACCAAGAACAAACAGAAAATAGCATAGGATTGCGCTAAATGTGCCGATGGGGAAGAAACTGCCAGAAATGTGGGATTTAACCTGTCAGCTACTGAACATTGTTCTAACAGTCTGCTTGGCTGGGCGATTATAACTTAGACTTAGTGGTAGCCCATAGTCACCAAGGTTGGGATTCTAGAACTTTCCTGCTATAGTGTAAAGGGCAGAATCCAAAGGGTTATGGAGATTGGAATGTTGGAGGAAATTTATGAATACAACCTGCACCCCAGCCCCGCCCTATCTCCATTCACCAAGAGGGCTCAGGGACACTCCTTTGATTAAGGCACTGAGAGTTACAGCAGTGAGCAAAGCCACAGTATCTTCTCACAGCTCTCTGGGGACTGTCCACTAAACACCAGTGTGATCCTGGAGGAGGCCTCATTATGATGGGCTCCCTGATTTGGGGGATGGGATCCAGAGTAGCAGAGGCCAGCACTGAACTACCAGAGTTGAGGTGGGCACATTAAGACTAATGAGTAGCAGAAGTGACATGTGAATCAGAATCTTTTGCTCTGCACTGATCTTTGATGCAATGTGGCTCATGAATCTATGTCCCTGAGAACACAGTCTATGGGCAGGCTACTGAAATATTTTCTGGACCATAGAACAGAGGAAAGGCCAGGTCACGTGGCTGGAAACCTGACTTGGGTCAGCATGATGGAGAGTCTTGTGTCACTCCAATGGAAAGATTTCGGTCTAGACCTGATCCATTTCATAGACCTTTGGTTAAAGATGAGACTAGGTCACCTTAAGAAAGGTCCCTGCAGCCCAGTCATAAGTATGGCCTCCATGTCTTCTTCCAAAGGACCTGCAGCCTTAATAAATGGCGACTAGGCACCAGGAAAGAAAAATGCCTAGACCTTCTATGGACAATAAGACACTAGCTTGGAATCTTGTTCCTAAAAATCCCCAAACCTACATGATCCACTGGTCAAAGTGGGAAAATGAAGGTTATAATAGCCAACCGGAAAATGGGATTTTTAGCTCAAGTCCAAACCACAATGGTCCAGGGACCACCCCTATTGTCACTTCTCCATTTCCTAAATGCTCGCTCAGGAAAATGCTTGCCACACTCGGCCACTGGCAGAATTTCCACCTGTGGGTGGGAGAGCCACTATGGTAGAAAGGGCTAAGCTGAGTCCCTGAAACATCTGCTTTCATCTAGGATGGTAAATCCAGAGCTGGACTGCGTGCCCAAAGGAATTTGTGGAAACCAGTGCCACCATGGAAAACTAGAAGGAGGAAGAAGTGGTGACACCACTCACCTTTCTCATCTAACAGGTATGTTTGGCCCAGGAGCTGAACAGTTCTTGAAGAATGTGGATTCTTACAAACTTGAACAGGTACTGACTTCTACCCCAGCTGCTGCTCCAGATGTGAAAACTCTCCTGGAGCCAGTCAGCAAGCTGGTTGGCAGGTGCTTGGTCTTTTATCCATTTCCAAGAACCACCAGAAACAATCTGCTTTAACTGGCAGGACCAATGTTGCCTTGGGGTAGAGATCTTGATGGTTTTATCAACCCTCCAAATCAAACCAGTTTGCCGTTACAGTGGTTACGCCAGTTGAACTTGGTGCACAAGGAATACCAAGTGGCTTAGACGCCTCAGAGAGGAGACAGAGGGTGTAAGATGAGTCCTGAGCCACAGACAGAGTGTGATGGGAGGTCCTACTCACAGCAAGAGACACGTTGTTGTACCACACTACTTGGTGGATCATCTTTTTTTTACTTTATTATCACAGCAAGTTTTCTATTCTGATCCATTGCCCATCCAGTTTTGAGTTGGCACCAGAGGACGAGAGGGTGTCTGCAATAAGCCCAGCCTCCAGAGCAAGTGGCTGTGTCACCTGGGCCCCATGCCCCACAATGTCAGTGATGCCTGAAGTGTCTATGGAAACCAGCGATGCAGTGTGAAGCCTCTGACAAGCTTCAGCAGGGGAGTCATCGTGTAGGGCTCCAAAATTTAGGAGCAAAGCCTTACTCTCTCCTGCAGATAATCATTCTCCTTTTGAGAAGTGGCTCCTGATAGGAACTGAAAACCCAACCACGGAACATCATATGGTCATGCGGCCTGAGCTTCTCCTTGTGAGTGGGCTGCTGTCTGCCACGGTGACTCACAGATCAAAGATGTACAAGGGCAGAGATGGACGTTTCCAGGTAGAAATGGCGCAATGGATCAGAGCTGGCTCAGGAAGCACGGCTGACTTGCATGAACAGCTCACTCGGACTCCCGTGACACCTTCTCCTGGTTTCCATACCCTCTTCCCTTGGTCTACACAGGTGACCTCATGGGGAGTTCTTTCTGACTGGCAGTTGAAGAGGCAGAAAAGCTCTGGCCGTGTTTGCAGGTGGTTCTGAACATGGAAGAACTTGAAAGGGCCCAGGCAGGAGTGCTGCTGGGAGACAGAGGATGAACTCCACTCAGGACATCTGCCGTCCTCTTGGGAGAGGCAGCCAGGGGTACAGTTACAGTGACTCGCCACAGACCCTGGCTTGGCAGTAGGTCAAGGACTCAAAGAGAACAGGATTGGAAGATCAGCGACAAGGATGCCTATGGCTGGATCGCTGAGAATACACAGAGGGTGTGGAGATACACATGGCCGTTCACTGTGGGGCACCTGTACAGCGGGGGCTCTCAGTAATGAGGGGAATGTGAGCCTTAGGACTTCTCAGCTTTATGATGGTGCCAAAGTCACATGTATTCAACAGAAACCACATTTCAAGTACCCACACCACCATTCTGCTTTTCACTTTCAGCACAGTATTTAATAAATCACACAAAATATCCAACACTCTATTACAAAACAGGCTTTGTGTTAGATGATGTTGCCCAAGGGCTCTGAGCGCATTTCAGGTAGGCAAGGCTGAGCTATGATGTTCAGCAGGTTGAGGATATTAAGTGCATTTTTTTCTTTTTTTCTTTCTTCTTTTTTTTTTGAAGTTTTTGACCAGGGCTGAATTCGAACCTGCCACCTCCAGTATATGGGGCTGGTGCCCTACTCCTTTGAGCCATAGGCGCTGCCTGGTATTAAGTACATTTTTCACTTTCACTCTTTTCAACTTTCAGTAGGTTTATCAGGACGTTCTTCTCATCATAACTTGAGAAGCCTCTGTAAGTTCCTGGGCCAGAGGTTTTAGTATTGGGGACAGGGCTTCTGCAGGGACCCACTAACATATGCTTCTCTGTACTAATTCTAATCTAGCTACTGCCACCCCCTAATATGTCAGCAGTAGAGGCCAGCACTAGGCCTTCAAAAGGGCACCTTTTCCCTGGAAGGCCAGCCAGCTGCCTGGTGTGGTTAATTATCCCTGACCACTTCCACAAAGGAGAGGGACTAAACTTGACTTCGCTGGAATAGACACGTATTTGCCTTTCTGGATAAAAGTGTATCTCCCAATATAATTATCTGTGGACCTCTAGAACACTTTACATACCCACCCGCCTCCTTACAACTCTGCTTCTGGTCAAAGAACTCATTTCACAGCAAAATAAGTGACGTGTCTGATAAAGTAACCTAGTGACCCACTGGAATGGCCTCCTAAAGTTTTGTTACAATGTTAGTTACAGGACAGTATCCTGAAAATTGGGGGTTCTGTCTCATAAGAAGCAGTATATACTTTGAACCAGCAACTCATCCCTCGAAGTTCTAAGCCCAAGAATAAATGAGTAAAATGAAAGTAACTCCCTTCACCATTACACCTAAGAATCCACTTGCAGAACTCTTGATTTCCACCATTGCAAGTTTAAGCTTTGCTGATTTGGAAGTATTGGTTCTCAGGGAAGAAATGTTTCCACCAGGGACAAATAAATTGGTTCTGTTATGACAATCACTGGACTCTTCTGGAGTCCTCATGACTCTGAACCAGCAGGCAAAGAAGTGTACTCCTCTGCTACCCTGTTTCCCCGAAAATAAGACATCCTCTGAAAATAAGACCTACTTACAGGAAAGATAAGACATCCCCTGAAAATAAGACCTAGCACATCTTTGGGAGCAAAACTTAATATAAGACACTGTCTTATTTTCAGGGAAA